>JACEEZ010009569.1:0-35000 GCA_016584305.1 Chionoecetes opilio | reverse complement strand
ACTTCGGAAGCCTTCAGAGATTAAACACATTAATCATGATGGGAGCGGCTCGCACAGTCTCAAGTCAAGGGATGTTTCGTGCCAGAGACCCAAAAGTCAGAGTCCGATGTGTAGGAGCAGCGAAGCAGAAATAAAGGTATATATCTCCCTCTCAACTTGTTCCGGGAGGTTAAATTCTTCCCTGAATTTAGTCAGTACATGAATACTGGAAGACCTCTCAGTACAGATGCCTCAGGGTATTTTCTTCATTCCGTTATATGGTCGTCTAGAGTTAGGACAAAAAATGCATTAACTGTATTACCCTAAAGACGTTCTTAGTTTTAGTTTCTCTAGTTTTGTCTCTCTCGTTTTCCTGCCACCCTACCACCTGCACTCATTAACTCGCCATTACATTAACATAGCACAATGACGCTTATCCCGACCGCTTGCAACCATTGTGTTTGTTGAAGGTGTTAGGTGCTTTCTTTCATGCGCTTGTTTGGTACCAATGGCAAAATGATTTTGTCTTAAAAGGGAAACTTAGGTCTTCATTCTACTTAGTTATTATTTTAAGTAGAAGTGACAGTGGATGTAATATATAAGGAGCTTAGGTAGTAATAGTAGGATATTAGAAGTATGTTATTATTATTTTACTATTTACTGTTGTGGCTGTTGTTATTACTTAGCTGTCCTTTTTCCCTCATCACAATTAATTTCGCGTAATAATTTTAGTCACCACCGAACCCTAATAGTAATATGACCTGATTTTTGGTCGTATATCACCCAAGCTTGTCCGGCTTGTCGTAAAATTCAGAACACACACACACACACACCCACACACCAGCACACACACACACACACACCACACACACACATACACACATCACACACACACACACACCACACAGCAAAAACCACCGCCACCTCACGAGACAATACTCATTTAGCAGTGTTTTTAATGAGGTGTTTGTTTATGTGGGTTTAAATAATGATTTTACTTTTCATGTTCCCTTGGACTCAACTTTCGTAAAGGAAGAGAATGTGGGACGAGAGAAAGTAGGGAGGGAACAAGAAAAGTTAAACAAAAGAAGGAATATAAGAAGAGGCTAATGGGAGAGGAAAATGATGCACGAGAGAGAGAGAGGAGAGAGAGAGAGAGAGAAGAGAGAGAGAGAGAGAGAGAGAGAGAGAGAAGAGAGAGAGAGAGAAGAGAGAGAGGGGGGGAGAGAGATCGCGTCAGGCTGTAGTTTAAGCAAAGCAAGCCAGAACTTTTTTCTGTTTATTATATTTACATGAAAAAAAGTAGCAGACCTTTCAAAAAGAAATATATCAGTAAGAAATATAAAGAACAATGATGAATATAAGGAATATGAGATAAGATAAGGAAGAAGGTGCATCAGTAGCTTGTGGTTGTGGAGGGGATGGGAGGGGAGGGGAGAAGGGAGGGATAATGAGGGAAGCACTACAACACTAACTTCTCAGCTTCCGCCCACCCCCAACCACCCCCCCCCCCCCACCCCCCCCCCCCCAAAGACAGGGCAATCTAAGCGCCAAGTTTCACGCAGCCACGAATATTTGAGCAGCTGTTCATCCGCTCCCTAGTGCGCCCCGGAGACCCTGTGCTGCCTGTACCGTGTGTGCGTGTGTTGCGTGTGTGTTGTGTGGTGTGTGTGGTGTGTGTGTGGTGGTGTGTGTGTGTGTGTGTGTGTGCGTGTGTGCTGGGTGTGTGTGTGTGGTGTGTGTGTGTGTTGTGTGTGTTGTATGTGTGGTGTGTGTGTGTTTAACTACAGCCGCTACGTCCCTGTCCTGATCAGTTTTCTTGCCTCGTCGACCTCCGTGCCCTAACCTTTCCTCCAAGTCCTCCTCATGACGTGTTGGGTTCAAGGTTTGCCGCGTCACAGTGCTCGTCTGTCCCGTCCCCCCTTGCCCTCACTCCCTTCCCTTCCTTCCCTTCCTCCTTTTCCCTTTCCCATCCCGCCCAGTGCTGCTTCGTTATTTCCAGGTATTGGGCGTTTCTCTATCGGTTTTTGTGTCGCTTAGTAATGTTTCTCCCGTGTTCTCTCCCACGGCCAGGGGTGGGAGGGATGAGGCTCTATTGTGGCTGCAGGACAGTGATGGTGTTGTTGCATTCTTAATGGAGCTGTTCTCTACACTTTTATGCTGAGCGCGGCCCTCGTGTGTTGCATAATCTACACACCACACACACACACACACACACACACACCACACAACACACACACCACACACACCACACACACACACACACACCCAACACACACACACTGCAAACATACATACCCGTGTGTGTGTACGTAGCTTATAACGTGTTTCCAGGCAGTGTCCCCTGTGTCCGCTAGAATAATTGTCCGCTGAACCTTACATATAATGATTTAGTAAAGTCCGTTCCCTTGTTCATCTGTTTCTTTATAGGTCGACTCAGGTGAAGTTGTTAAAAAGTATTAGTATAAAAAGAGCTGTGGGAGGAGGCGGCGCGATTTTCACGATTGATGATGATAATGATGATGCTGACACAGCATTAATCCAGCGTTTCCAGCGAGTAAACACGAAGGATACAGATGCCAGACGACGAAGAAAATAATTAATACAACACTTGAATGGACCACCAGGGAGGAGGAGGAGCTGCGAGGTGACTTTTTCCCCACCCGAATGAAATAATGTGACGTATATTTTTTTTCCTCTTACAATCAGCGACAACGAAAAGGAGATGGAACTGAGGCGAATGTGTTGGGGAAAAGATGAGGGATGGTGATGATGAGAATAACGATGAAGAAATGGAGGAACGATGAAGGAAAGAGACAGCGATGAAAGAGGAGACGGCAATGAAAGATCGGATAGCAAATAGAGTAGATGGAAGAGAAGTAAAGAGGGAAAGATAATGATGGAAGGAGAGGGGACCAATAAGTGAGGAGAAGAGCATGAGGATATGGATAGCAGGGAGTGTAAACATGTGAGATGAATGAACTGGAGAGGAAAAAGTAAAGGGTGAATGAGAAGAAAGGAATAAGTAGAGAGGATATGGTGAATGGGAAAGAGAGTGGACTTAATAGGCATAGGTGAGGAATCACAAAGAGAACATTTAATCAGGAACACGTTTAGGAAGTGGAACATCGGTAGTGGAAGCAGGCGGGTGGAAGTACGTTAGGGTGGAGATAAGAACATGGAATGGAGGTGGAGAGGTGAGGTAAGGACAGCTTAGGGGGCTTTGTAAGGATGGAGGAGGGGGACCCGGCCGAAGCACCACAGAATCCCAAAATATCCTATGCAATCTTGGATGAAAGTACCAGCTCTCCTCGGCAACAACACGGCCACTGGGAAAGGGCGGGAGGGCGCGGCCGACGGAAGGAAGGGGAAGGATAGGGAAACGCGAATGCGATGTTTACTCGTCACCACCTACCACTCGGTCCAGCAGAGATCACGTGTGTGTCAGTCAGCCCCTCGCCGCTCATAGGTCAAGCCGCCCAGGAAAGGCCAATATGGATGTTCCGCTATGTCAACTCGGAAATCATGCCGCCATTAGCCGCCACAAAATGCGAACGCGAGCAAACAGAGTGTGTGCACAGGGCAGCCCGCAGCCGTGTGATAAGGAGTGTAGGACTTTTGCTTGACGTGTGTGTGTTTTGAGTGTTATGTTGTGTGTGTGTGTGTGTGTAATATTCTCGCCCTAAGTATTGGCACGAGAGCTCGTTATCCAGCATCCTCCCCCGATTCTGCTCCCCTCCCAGTAAGGCCTCAGCCTCAGCCGTCCGCGGTAGAGGGCGATCCTGTGTTAGACAGGACGGAGGCCCACCGCCGAGAGCAGGCGGCGTTGCCGAGGAAACATTTATGAGTGGTCGCTTTTTTGCGTTGTGTGTTCAGGGGATGTACGTAGGGCGGAGGTGGAAAGGTGAAGGGAGCGTGTTAGCCACCACGCTGCTGCTGCTGCTGTTGTTTGGTTGTAGTCATGTTTGCTTGCCTCACGATGTTCCTAGTAACTGAATCCAACTGAATGTTACACGACTGTAATGTTGTTTTTTTCCGATCTGAGTTGTTGCCAAGACTTCGGCTTTCGCATTTTATTACTCTTGTCTCTTCAGTTACTTATAATTCTGTAATACGACAATTTTTTTATCAATGACCGTTTTTACCGGGTCATCACAAGTCAGCCGCTTTGTCCACTTTTTTCACAAGCATGTTATCTTGTTTTCGAGTGTAAATTTCACGGTGTGTGTCTCAGATAGAGTGTAGAGTGTAGGTAACGAACAGTATTGACGGAACACTGCGTTGGTCAATGAAGTTGTGTTGACTGGGAAACGAACAGTCAGCAAGGGGCGTCACTTGGCCCCCCTCGCCTTTTCCCCCGCTATTGATTCCTTACTGATTACGTCATAAGATGTTTTCCTTCCATACATACGTGGTTCCGGTCGTGATAGGCCTTCGAGGGCTACATGATTACCGTAGACATTTATCTCATTGCTCAATTCCCTCGTAACACGCACACCGCCACCCCTAGCAGATGTTGTTAGGCCGCTTTTGGAAGAGTTGCTTCAGTCAAGATACTTATTTTTGATATAAAATATTTTTACAATACTCAAATATGTTTGTTTTGCTGCTTAGTTGGACAATGGTTAAATAAATGAGAAGAATTGGTTTTTGTTTAATTGTTATTATTTTTCATTAAAGCAGCAGTAAGAAAAAAAAATCTATCGTATATAGAATATGATAGCCATCAGATATTCGTTAGGCAGTGTACAGATGAGATGAAGACAGTATATATAAGATATCCCTCACGCCCTGAAGGTAGCTCGGAATACTGGCGCTGTTTCGAACTTTCTGAGAAAAAAAATTGCGAGGCTGTTTTCAATTGAAGTGGTTTGTTTAATAGAAAAGTTCGATTAGGTTTGACAAATGTGTAATTCACGCCAGGTTTTGTATACATCCTAACTTGCCCTCGCCTCGAAACCCGGACTGACCGTGCGGAGATCCACACCACACAATGCAAGGACGGAGCGTCAAGCACTTATATCTACCCTAGTATTTGCCCAGAAATGGCGAGTTTTTGATGCTTGCCTGTTTTCCACGTAATAATCAGTCGCATAAGTGATATGAAGAGACATACATGAAGACAAGGAGAGAGATCAAGTACCTTTTTTTTCCTTGAAATAGGGGGAATCGAACCCCGTCAACCCCCCTCCACCCAGGCGCCTCCTGACTAACTTTCACGTGCCCAGCGTAAACTGACGATTGCCCTCAAACACCGGGAGTTATAATCTAAACGTGGAAACGAGGACTCAGCTCACGCGCATGCCCCACCAACGCCACAGCAGCCACAGTCCGTGCATTGATGTCGCTCGTTGCCACAAAACCACGTGAACATGTGTGTGTCCTTGCTGCAGTTGGTGGGGCTGGAATACTCCCCACCTCTTGCTTCTGTATTTGAAAGTACGTATAGCGCATATTATCTACGCTACGTGACAATGCCCAGCAACACCTGTCCCCTCACAACCCGCAAAGGTGACGCCGGAGAGACACCGAGAGACGCCGACGCACTCCACCTTGCTTCACGTTCTTTCACGCTCCCTTGTATACCGTCTTTTGCTGAAGTCTGGTCATCGCCTGAGTGGTTGTGAGGGGAGAGTAATTTAGGAATAGATGGTGTTTTTCGCGCCAGCCCTGATCCCGCCATGTTGTGTGTCTGTGTGTGTGTGTGTGTGTGTGTGGTGTGTGGACGCGGCCGGTGGTGATCGAGGCCGGCGCTGCATCCACCCGTGTTTGAAACTGGTGAACTCCGGCTTCGTCATATGTGAGAGTTGTGGCGTTTTTGTTTGTTTGTTTGTTTCTATTGTTTTTCACTATTGTTTGCGGGTTTTTTTTTTTTTTTTTGTAATTTTTTTATTATTATTCTTACTATTACTATCTACATTGTTTTTTTCTTATTTGTTATTTTTTATTGTGAACGTTAATCATTTATCATCTTCCCTTTCTTCTTCCTTTTTTATTTCATTTTCCTTCTTTTTTCTTCATCTTCGCTCACATTGTCTTCCTCTTCTTCTTCTTCCTGCTCCAGGCTGACAGTCGTTGGCTCGCAGTGACACAGCCATCAGGTAATCTTCACCCTCGTAAATCATCCAGCGTGGCTCACAAACAGTCCCGCGAGTGGCGTGACGATGCAACTCTCGGGTCTCCAGGATGCCCGTCTCCGCCCTCCGGCCTGTCGCTTTCCTCTTCTCACTCGTAATATTTTTTAGGTAGCGAGTGACCTGTTGAAGCGCCCGATTCCTTTTCTGCATCCGCCGCTTGTATATTTAGTGCAATGGACTGAAAGGTGGAATTCCGATTAGGCAGGTTTTTGCTGATATGTGGTTGTCGCTAAACTAACTCGATGTGGTCCTTGCTACCATTTATAGTCATTTGATTAAAACGAGAACATAAGGGTAAATTTTGCTTAACTAATATGTGATTCCTTCTGAATGAAAATTACTGATTTGTTTTCATTGTAAAACTTGGAAAGAGAGGAGAGAGAGAGAGAGAGAGAGAGAGAGAGAGAGAGAGAGAGAGAGAGGAGAGAGAGAGAGAGATAGAGAGGAGAGGAGTATATAAACTTACACTCATCTGGAATCCTTTTCTCTCATTACCTAGATGACAAGATTGTGTCAGATATAATCGCATACTTTGTCTGTGGGTACCTTTCGTTGGGCAGTTAGCCTCTGTATACCTTTCTTCTTTCTTCTTTACTTCTTTCTTTTACTGTTGGTTTATTTATCCATTGTTTACTGCGGCCGACAAATCTTTTTTTCAGTGTATAAAATTTTATTGGCATCGCAGGTTCTTGGATCGCCTTCACGGTGGCGCCTTACCGCAGCCGCTGAGGCAAGTCTTGTGAATAGATTTAAAACGTTTTCGAACCTGTAACTTCGGACAACATACCGTCGCTAAAACCAAACAATCGCTCACCGTCTCACTGTTTCTATCTTGTGTGTGTGTGTGTGTGTGTGTGGTGTTGTGTGTGTGTGTGTGGTGTGTTGTGTGTGTGTGTGTGTGGTGTGTGTGTGTGTGTGTTTGTGTGACTGTATGGTTGTGTGTGTGTGTTGTGTTGTTTGTTGTGTGGAGTGTGTGTGTGTGTGACTGTGTGTGGGTGTGTGTGTGTGTGTGTGTGTGTGTGTGTGTTGTTGTGTGTGTGTGTGGGACTGTTTGTGTGTGTGTGACTGTGGTGTGTTGTGTGGTGTGTGTGTGTGTGTGTGGTGTGTGTGTTTGTTGTGTGTGGTGTGTGTGTGTGTGTCCTTGTATCTGATGTCAGGTAGCATCGAGAAAACCACAAGAAAGGAATTGTATCAAGAATATAAATATAAATGTGACATGGAAATACATGACCTCGCCCGATAATCGTCACACTATTTTTATTGTCTATTCATGTATGTTTTGTTTTTTTTTGTTTTCTGTAATTTCCGAATAGTAGACAATATTTTGTGACATTCATTCTGTCTAGATTTATCCATATATTATATGTACGTATATATTATTAATATATATATATATATATATATATATAATATATATAATTATAATATATATATATATAGATATATATATATCATATGTCCTACACACACACACACACACACACACTACACACACACACACACACACACACACACACACACACACACACACACACACACACTACCCACACACACACACACACACCACACACACACGCACCGCACACGCACACCCACACACACACACACCCACACACACACAACACACACACTTCTAAGTTCGTATAGATTCTTATGCGACTTGACCCAACCAATTATAAAATTACCTTGTTGAAGTATTTTTTTTTTTTGGAAGGGTTGGTATTCTCGTTGCTCTCTGCTTCAAAACTTCAAAATCCTTCCACATGACTTAACCCCTGAACCGCCTCTGATGTGTTATCTAC
The DNA here is from genome assembly GCA_016584305.1 of Chionoecetes opilio. NCBI lineage: Eukaryota > Metazoa > Arthropoda > Malacostraca > Decapoda > Majidae > Chionoecetes > Chionoecetes opilio. Next base: position 27,082 of record JACEEZ010009569.1, on the reverse strand, counting down.
TACAAACTCTGTCCTCTTTCCAATCATCTTTGTTTTCTATTATTTCTCTAACTCTACCAAACCATCTCACTCCATTTGTAAAAAATTTTGTTTTTTTTTTTTTTTCGTAAGTAATTAATCTCCAGCACGCGGATTTTTACCCCGACTTTTCGTTCGTCGCCTCCGTGGTGCAGAGGCTAGCGTGCCTGGCTGCGAATCTGCTGGCCCTGGTTCGATCCCGGGCCAGGGCAAGTGTTGGACCAGCCTACCCAGCTTTTTCTTCCTTCCTTTCGGTGGTTGATAAAATGGTACCTGGGGTAACCTGATGAAGGTAACTGTGTAACCCGGGAGTCCACAGCCCTGTTCCCGGGGTAACGGGTCCTCACCCACCACGGCTCTCTAAGGGCTAATGCCCACGGAGATGAGCACCGAATGCCGCGAGCTTAGCGATGCTCCCATCTTTACTTTTACCTTTCGTTAAGAAACCACGACCTTCACTTCATGGCCATGAGAAAAATTAAGGGGGGGAAAATTAGTCCTGTCCCAACCTCACATTATGTTTCCACAGCCAGTCTTTTCAAGTTAAAACTCTTCTTCAAAACCAACTTCTTCAAACCCAACTTCTTTTTCACCTCTCTAACCTCAAAATCTTAGCTTCCTCGCCCTCTGTATGCCTCCATGAAACCCGCGGCGTCGTTTCCCAGCCAAATACAAACTTTGCAGCCTGTTCTGTGTTTCGCCTCCAGAATAGTCTCACCCCTAGAAAACCGCCATCCTACACTTTGCTTTTTGCCACATACCACACGTCGCACACACACACGCCGCAATAACCTTAGTTTAGGATATAGTCTGTGGTGATCCCAGCGTGCAGTCAGGTTGGATATCAGCCTCACAGCCAATTGCCGGGGATGCTCTTTCCGAATCTGGGAAAAGAGCGTGGCGCCCCACTCTTGAGCACTCAGGTAGGTTACGGTTAGGTTTAGGTTAGTAGGTTGTTTTTGGTTTTGTTTGGGTTTCATTACATAAATGAGAAACTTTGTGTAGGAATCCACATGAGGTATTTTTTGAGAAAATACTATGGTTAGTTCCCGAGCTACAGTCAGGCGTCTTCACCCGGATAGTCAATCTTTTCCAGACGGGGAATATGCAGTCATGCAGGAATACTGAGTTGGAAACGTCATCATGTATGGGGTGAAACTTGACGACGCGGACAGCTAGAAATCCTGTTTTGTAATATACTTTATACGAAACAAAGATGGAGCGACAAATATTGATGATGATGACGATGATTATGATATGATGATAAAAATATAAAGATTTAAAAAACAACATGTAAGTCCGCGATAATGCCAGTAGCAGTAAAATAGTAGTAAGTATTAGTATTAGTAGTAATACAGCACAGCGTAATAATGACGCCTTATCCCGAGTCCTGTAGGGCGTACGGGAGGGCGTGTGTGGAGTGATGGTGGGCGCGGGGCGGCGCAGCACTGGCGGAAGGAACGCGGGGCGGCACCCGGGCGGCCACGAGGCGACCATCACTCTTCCGGGCACGAATCCTGCCGGGGCTTGGTGGGCCTCACGCCAGGCTGAATGTTGGGTTGTTTTTGGTTATTGTTTTATTGTTGTCATCATTATCAACATTATTTAAGGGACCTGGTTGAGGGTTGGGATCCTTCATCTGGTGGTGTTATTTTCTCATGAAAACAAGAAGCAGATAATGGGTTTTTGTTGTGTGCCACCCACTTGTTTTAGGGAAACTAGTTGTTTGAAGGAAAGCAATTATTATTATCCTTGTCATTGTTTTATATTGGAGAGGGATGTGCAAGAGACACGTTTATCACGCAGTAAGGTTTATTCACTTCACCTGAAGAAGCCATCCAGTGACACTTGTTTGGGAATACTCACCTCGTGACGCCGCCTTCTCCCTTTACCCCTTTCTTCCAATTTGTCTAAATGCTCCAACATTATTATCCATTATTAATTTGTATTATTAATCATTATTATTATTTCATTATCATCATTATTGTATGAATACAACCTCCCAATTTTTCAACCCTCGTTTTGCTGTTGCCTATAGTCAAGGCGACACTGCTTAATAGATAAGATATTAAGGAAAGAAGTGAAAGATGACAAAGTGAAAAAATGGCTTCGAAAGAAGGCGGAAACATTAGACAACTTGCATCAAGCACAGGTCCGTTAACGACGCTTGTAAATACAGACAGACATAGAAAGCCGTGGTTAAAAATATAATGAAACTATGGCTGTTGGATACACGTGTCCTCGTCGTCGGTGCCCGCCGAGGGCCCATGCGCCGCAGGTCTCGTCGCCCCCGCCGCCCAAACACCATGCACAAACCCGCACCATTGTGCCCCACAGATTTACTCTGCAATCACCGATGTACGAGAAAGATATTGATTTCTGACAAAAGTAATTAAATGAGAGAGCTGCCTGTCAAGAAAAATTCACTCTAACGTTATTAGTGCGTTGCCCCCACATAATTATCTTTGCATATTAAAGGACAGTCACATTACGGCCCTGAAAAGACCTCGGTGAAGTTTTTCAAGGCCAAAATATAGTCTTTAGCCCTTGGTTTAAGTTTACCGTCACTCTTTCGTGATAAGATGTAATCGCCATTTTGAAAGTGTGGTCAGTCCGTTTAAGTAACTAACTAGCTTACCTGAGGTGACAAGCAGGCGTGTGTGGAGATCCTGCACCGCAACATGGTGTTGAGTCCTGCGGTGCGGGGGGCGCGGCGCCTCACACCCGTGGCGACGCGTCCTGCTCCACGGTCTTCAGGCGAGGGAGGGAGGCTGCGGTCCCGCTGAACACGACGACAAAATATGTTTACACGGTCATTCATGCTTCGTTCTCTATAATTTGCCTCCTGATTCTTGTTTTATTAACTTAGTTAATGCTACACGAAGGCAAATGCGTCACTACGTAAATGTGAATCGGGGCTTAGCGGATGGGTCCGCCGGCCAGTTGAGTCCAGGTGACTGAAACATGTGTGCGTGCGAGTCTTGCTTTCACTTGCGTGGCCTCGACCAACCTGTTTTTCTCGCCCTTTGCTGATGGTGTATGCAACGTGTCGTGTGTTGGGCCGGGGCACGCTAACACAGTGTTCACGATTAAATAAACTGTTATCCTGCCAACACTTGGTATTTCCTTTCCATCGCAAGTCTTTTAAGTCCATCCAGGCCGCTAATCTTTCCACTGTTATGAGCCCCGGGATTTTGCCCCTCACATTATTTGTTATACTTTTGTTTATTACTGTTGTAGCTTATGTATTTTACATGCATAATTACATCGTGGTCTGTGTCATCAGCGCGCAGAGCTCAGTTAAAGTCAAGGTTCAATCGTCGTCGCCGATCCAACGCATAGATGAGCTCCAGGATGATGTAAATTTTTGTCTTTTCCAGATGAGTTTATAATGTTATTCGTCCAGATACAATGAGGCTAGGATCTGGGCAAAGTTACATTTACTCCCTTTACTCTACAAAACAACGGTCAAGCATCACCCTACGTATAATTACTAGATATAAATGAACAGAAATGAAAATCCAGCTTTATTTGCATGAAGGACCCACGCGGGTGTCCTCTTTTGGCCCCGCTTGGAGGCGTAAGTTATCCCTCAAGTTTTCATACAAGTTCCGTCTCAGCGCTCGTAACCCTTTATCTTGAACACACCGCACGGAGAGGGCAAGTCGAGCCACGTGTCTAGTACAATAGACCAAGAGACCAGCGATGGTCTCCTTGAGGTCACGGTGAGGCGAGGCCAGCGTCACGTGGCCACAGTTGCCGTAGTCGGGTGCCCTCAGCCGCCCAGCCGCCCGTCCCGCTCGCACGCTCCCGCCGGATACCACTGACTGAGGCAGGTGGTGCCTGGTGGACTTGTCGAATCATCCCGTATGTGTGTGTGTGTGTGTGTGTGTGTGTGTGTGTGTTTGTGTGTGTGTTGTGTGTGTGAGAGTTAGTGAGTGAATCACTCACGACCTTGATCACGCGCTGATCACTTGCGTCACTGCTTTTGCTCACCCGAAAAGACTAGAGCTCATAGAGACCGATATCTATGGGTAAGCTGCGACTTTTACACACCACACACACTCATTCCCCCTTGCTCATGGGACAGTAACTGCCGCCATTTGTATGGTGAAAAATATCTTAGGCGAGGATTGAACGCGGGACCAGAGTGACGCATGATGCTCTTTACAACTAAGGCAGCGCGCGCGCGCACACTACACACACCCCCAACACACACACACACCACACCACGCACGCACGCACCACGCACGCACGCACGCACGCACGCACGCACGCACGAAACGCACGCACCGCACGCACCACGCCACGCCCCGCCACGCAACGCACACACACCCCACACACACACCCCACAACACACACACACACACACACACACACACCCCACACACACACACACACACACACAACGACCCGCCCGATGTCAGGTTGAGACTTGACGGCCTCCCATTCTGTGGGTAGGCGGTTCGAATCCTCGCGCTCCCGGGATTTTTCACTGAAAATTCGGGCGGTTACTGCCCCCCTTGAGCAAGGGATGGGGGGGGGGTGGGTGAGGTCCCAGCATTGCCCAAAGATCGGTAATAATAAAGCCCCAAAGCTCGCACTGAGAAGGTGAAAACTGGCGATCGCGAGCCAGCTCGCGTGGACAAGATCATGGTTGAATGAATAACACACACACACCACACACACACACACACACACACACACACACACACACACACACAACACACACACACACACACACACACACACACACACACACACACCCACACACACAAACACACACCCAAAACACACACAACCACCACACACACACCCCCACACACACACCACAACACACACACACACCACACACAACACAACACCACCACACACACCACCTCACATACATGCCCAAATGGAGCCTTGCGTGTTTTGTGCTTTCCTTCGACCCCCAAACCTGATATAAATCACCGTGAAAAAAATCACCTTCCCTCACCAATCACACCACCACCACCACCACCACCACCACCGCCACCGCCACTGCCACCGCCACCACCAGCAACCTCTGTCGCCCGTCGCTACAGCATTAATATGACCCTCGGCGTCGTCCCTTTCAATTAGTTATACATCCTCAGATATGTTTTTGAGATACCTCCATCCCTCCCAATACACACGTGCATTTTTCTATTCTTTTTTGTTCATTTCATGCCAAAAACTCACAAGCTTTCCGCTACGACGTCTCTTTAATGCTTCGTCTACTTACTCCCCCTAAAAGGTTCATCCCAAAATTGTACTTAAACCCTCGCCTCACTTTTCGAATGCCTCCCCACACCACTGCCCCGAGAGCACAAAATCTGTCCGTAATGAAGCGCGCCCTGCCATCGTGATTAGGTTCGTGTACTCCCTGCCTGCCGCTGTACGCATCACATTACAGCATGACGGCCGCCTCGGAATGGCCCTTCACGGAGCCTCGCTGACGTGTGCGCCCGAGGTGTCGTGGTGTCGTGCAGGCATAACTTGAGCAAAACATGACATAACATGGTGGAAATTTTGATTTACGTATGAATACTGAATAACTAAATAAGACCCTTGTTGTTCAGGCAGTGACGGTGAAGATGAACAATGATTTGTTCGATGATGTACGATCAAGCTCTCGTAGTCTTTGATGTAAATTTTGTCTGTTTGTCTGTCTGAATTCACCCCCGGATATATATAATATATATAATATATATATATATATTATATTATATATTATATATACTTTCCTAAATTGTCGTATTAATTGTAATTATCTTGCTTGAAATTTTTTTTTTCAAAGTTTTTGCAGTGTCCTTTGTCCTGCTGCATCTGGTGCTTTGTCAAATTCCTTGTTAATTTTCATTTCATCATATTGTTTCCTATATATAAGCGTTCCCTGGAACGGGAAACCCTATTGTTATGAAGGAATTTTGACTAATAAAGACAAAAGGTGTTTTTGGGGGAGAGGGCGAGAAGGAAGTAACTAATGGAAAGTCGACGAGTGACGGTATTACATGAGGTCATCGTGAGTGGAGGAGAGAGGGAGGGAAGGTGATGGGACGCGGTGATGAGTGGAGGGTGGGCGGTGGCTGAGAGGTCAAGGCAAAGGTGGACTTACAAACTATATAAATGGCCCCTCCCACACCTTAAGGCTTTCTCTTCATCACAATACAATGGGTTTGTGCGTGTTTATGACTTGTTGTGTGTGTGTGGGGTGTGTGTGTGTGTGTGTGTGTGTGTGTGTGTGTGTTGTGTGTGTGTGTGTGTGTGTGTGTGTTGTGTGTGTGTGTGTGTGTTTTGTCTGTTTGTCTCCTTGTCTGTTTATCTGCCCGTATTTTCTGTCCTATCTGACTGTCTGTTTATCTTTCTGTCTAGTGTCTCTTACTAAAATGATAGCCTTTTTGTATTTATTTCTGTCTGCCTGTCCAATCCAAAACATTGAAATCCTCCACATGATTTAAGACTAGATTTGAGTTATATGTCAATGAATCTGAAATGTTTATGATGTGGAAGTGTTTACAGGTGCTTCGTGTTTTTGTTTGCAGGTGTAGCGATGAGTGTGTCTAGCTTTTAGGGCACAAAGGAAGCTGAGAGGGTGTGCATGCCAGGGGGTGCTGTCCCTACCGTGAGTTTTCTTCTGCTGTCACAAGGATCAGAAAGATAGATGGATGGATTCATGTTTTGAGATACGGGTAGCTTACATAGATAGATAGATTCATGGATGGACATATGGAGAGATACATAGATAAATAGATTCATAGATAAACATATGAATAGCTACATAGATAAATAGAGGCAGACATACAAAAATAGTGCGAGATGAACACAGACATTATATAGAGCGACATACACAGTTATATAGATAGGCCTTAATAGGTAAAGACAGACAGATAAAAGATAGATACATGGAGACAAATTGATAGACGGTCCAGCACGTCAAAGAAAACTAGTTAGATTGAGACAGAGACGGGTATATATAAAAGACAAAAAAAGACCGCCAAACTCTTTACAGGGTTCATTGGGTCGCATAGATCAGTTTTTTTTGCTGTTTTATACAACAGGTAACGTTGCTTTCCAAGGCACCTAAAGACCTACTTCATTCGCTTTTCGACGATTCATTGCACATCCGGGGAAGGCTTGGTGATCGGGGCTTTGTTTTTCACAAGGGCAGCAGCAAATTGTTCCGATCCCCTTTTAAAGAACGAATGCACTAAAGACTAAGAAAATATTCAAGAATTGTCTTCTGCCTACCTACTCGGAGGGAAGGCTTAATCTCGTGGCTAAACGATACCCCAGTTCAAGTTTCATGAGCCTCGCTCGCCCCAGTCAGGAGGGCAAAACCTTTATGAAAAGTGTGTATCCTGATTTTTTTGTTTTTGTTTTTAGGAGGGGGGGTTTTGACTTAAGGCCCGACTATTGCTGTTACTATGTTTGGGGTTCCCTTATTGCCCAAGCCCCTTTTCGCTCGTTTGGACACCTATTTCAGCCGAATCAGGGTCTATAGGCTTTAAAATTTTTCCTCTTTTTTCTTGTGACAACTTTTGTAGGGACGGGTATCAGGCGCAAGGAAGAAATTTGGCGCAGAAAGTTATTTTCGTCCTTAAATCTTGTCCAAAACGAGCGAACGGCTTTTTAAACCCTTTATGCTAAAAATTTGTAATATTTGTGCCCGGAGACATTTGCGTGGCGAAAATACTGCATTAGTGCAATAAATAAAATGGTTTTTGTAAACCCCCCACAAAAACAGTGTCTGAGTCTCTACTGCCGCTCACCATACCACCCCACCAACACCCCCCCCAACCCCCACCACCACCCACCACCCACCACCACCACCCCCACCCCCACACCACCCCAACACCAACCACCACCACCACCACCACCACCCCCACCACACGCCACAACACCCCCACCATCACCACACCACCACCCCCACCACCACCCCACACCCGCACCACACCACCCCCACCACCTCTCCCCACCACCTCTACCACCCCCCACCACCACACCACCACCACCACACCACCACACCCCACCCCAACCACCCACCACCACCACCACCTCTACCCCACCCCCCCCACCTCTACCACCACCACCACCCACCACCCCACACCACCCCACCCACACCACCACCACCGTGCCCCCCCCACCACAAACCACCACCACCACCACCACCACCACCACCACAAACCCCACCACCACCACCACCATAAACCCCAAACCCCACCACCACACCACCACCACACCCCCACCACCAACCCCCCAAACCCCCCCCACCACCACCCCCACCAACCACCCACCACCACACCATACCCCACCACCATCCCACCACCACCTCTACCCCCACCCACACCACCCCACCACACCCCCACCACCAACACCACCACCCCACCACCACCCCCCCACACCCCACCACACCACCCCCACCCCCGCACCACCACCACCACCAACCACCCACCACCACCCCAACCCCCCACCACCACCACCACCCCACCACCCCCACACCCACCCCCCACCACCACACCACCATCACACCACCACCACCAACCACCCCAACCACCACCACCCCCAACCAAAACTACCACCACCCCACCACACCACCCCCCCCACCACCAACCACCCCACCACCACCACCACACCACCACCTCACCACCCCCACCACCTCTACCACCACCACCACCACCCCCCACCCCCACCCCCAAAAAAACCACCACAACCCCACCACACCACCACACCACTACCCCCCCCACCCCCCCACCACACCACCCAACCACCCCACCACCCCACCACACCACCAACCCCCACCCCCACCCCCACCTCCCACCTCCACACCCCACCACCCCACCACCCCCACCACCACACCAACCACCCACCACCACCACCACTACCACACACCACCACCCCCACCTACACCCCCCCCACCACACCCCCACCCCCCCACCACCACCACCCCCATCCACCACCACCACCCCAAACCCCCCACCAACCACCACCACCACCCCATCACCCCACCCCCACCACCACTACCATTACCCCCATTACTACCCCCACCACTACACCCCCCAAACCAAAACCCCAAACCCCCAAACCACCACCCCCCCAACACCCATCCCACCAACCACCACCACCACCACACACTACCACCACGACTATTACCACACCCCACCACCACCATCACCCCACCACCACCACCACCACCACCACTTACCATCACCCCCACCACACCACCCCACCACCACCACCACCACCCCACCACCATCACCACCACCATCACCACCTTCACCAAAACCACCCCATCACCAAAAAAACCCCCAATACCACCACCCACCAAACCACCGCCACCACTACCCCTTCACCACACTTTTTTTTTTTAAAACTTTTTTTAAATTTTTTTCAAGAACAATTTAGCACTTTTCTTTTCTTGTAAAAAGTAAGAAAATCAAAAAGGGGAAGGTTGGGTTTTGGGTTTAGGCGGTTGTAATATAAATATTTTAAGGTGGGAAATTTTTTTAAAAATTTGATTTGCCGTGCGATTTGGACACGTTCCCCATCTTTAGTGTGGACGTCTATTTCCTAGTTATCCATTTTAACCCCCTTGAACCCAACGTAATTTCCCTTGTATTTTGGCTCCATTAGACGATTTTTAGTGATTGTAAGCAAATTTTTTTTTAATATACCTGTTTTTGTTTTCCTTGTCCACTAACTATTTTTTGGGATATTCGTTACTTTTTGTAAATTTTATGGCTCGATAAAAGACATTTTTTTTATACGAGGAAAAACTGGGCGTGAAGGGGTTAAAATCATACGTCACCGCCGATGTATCAAAAGAGGGAAAACATGCCGATTACTTTTTGTTTGTTTGTCTTTTCCCTTAAAGCCATGTCAATATTTTTTAAGTGCCGGGATCCTTTCCTCCACAACGATGTGTGGTACTAGTAGTAAAGCATTTTAGTATAGTATAGTATTATAGTAAGTTAGTAGTAGTAGTAGTATATAGTAGTAGTAGTATGTAGTATTAGTATAGTAAAATAAAGTAGTATATAGTATAGTATTTGTAGAGTAGTATAGTAGTAGTAGTAGCAGTATATATTTGAAGTATAAATAGTAGTAGTATAATAGCCGTAGTATAGTAGAAGTAGTAGTAAAAAGAGTAAGAAGAGCGCGGGACCTACAGGGTGTGCTGGGGAGCGGCAGGTGGGGAAGCGGGCCCTCCACGCCGAGGACTTTTGGTCAGGAAGTTGTGAAGCGGGATTATTGACGCTAAAAAAAGCCCTTTAACACAATAAACAGAAAACAAAGCTCCACAACATTCGAAAAAAGTGTCCCCCACTCGGACATATGTGGAAAAAACATACAGGAACCCTCAGAATGTTCTAAAGACAAAAAAAAAAAGCATTGTTAAAATTTTTTAAAACAAGGGGGGGAACAACCAAGGGGACCCGGTATCCTGGCATGTACGCCATTGGGCCCATCAGGCTTCAAGAGGGCTCATATGAAAAAACACAGGGAAAAACAATGGGATTGCGGACGCCTACAGGGGGCCGGAAAATCTCAGATCTAAGAAAGTGGTGGGATCTTGTGAAGAAGAAGGGACCTACTATAGGATACACACCCAACGCCACCAAGTCCATCCTCATCGTAAAACCAGAACATTAGAAATTGGAATGCGACTTTTCAGGGACAGCGGAGTCACTGTGACAAAGGACTGGCAGCGGCATTTTGGGAGCTTTTGATTGGAACACCGGAGTTCAAGCAGAAATATTTTGGAGGAGAAAGTATCAGAGTGGGTGAAAGAGGTGGCATCTTGTCCGACATAGCCAAGACAGAACCACACGCACTTACTCAGCTTCACCCCATGGCCTACAACATCGATGGAGCTTCGTCAAGCGCACCATCCCAGGCATCAGCCATCTCCTCAGACCGTTGGAAGAATCCATCGGAAAACCCTTTCCTACCAGCACTAGTGTGGTATGCCATGTATTCCCGTAGATTTTTGTGCTAAAATTGATTTTTTTGCAGTTCTGGCTTCTATAGGTATCAGATTAACAAAAAAAAGAGGGGGTCCCAATTTTCAGACCCCTCACCCTCTTTCTGGGGGGTCATTCCTCTTTTGGCACCCCCAGGATTGGTCTCGGGTAACACTAAGCAAAATTTCAACATTTTCTTTGTTACAGACAGTGAACTACTGATTCCTACTAAATTGCTGATGCTGATGTCAGGTCTGATATCTAAATTTCTCTATCACGTCAGATTTGGTAAAACCGAAACCTCTATTTTTCGTTGTTTTCTCACCCGCTTCTATTACGAAAGCCGTCTAGCTACTTTTCCATGCCCGTTTTATGCTAGGCATACTTAAATAATTTTTAACAGGGTTGTCTTTCCTCCTTTATTCTGGTTTAAAGACAGACAGTGGAGTTCCACTGGCGGAGTTACCACCCCTGCGCCCAACCATCCCCCAAAGCGCGTTAGTATTTAGCGATACGTCCGATTTTGCGATACTGTCAAATCGGACGTAAAATAAATCAGTTATTCATCAATGTCCATATTTGAAATGTCCTCCCGAATAGCGTTGCGCATCACTGCCATAGCATTTACAGAGAGGGTACAGGGCAGGCCATTCTTCAAGCAGCTACACCAAATTTCCCTTGCATCCTACTTTGCAGCCACATTTGCGAGTTCACTACAGCTTGTGGGCAGGCAGGGCAAGAATGTCAGTGGAACATACACGCCTTTCTCCAATTTCCATCCATTTTTTTAAATTTCCCAGGAAGGGTTGGACAATTTTCAGGGTATAAACTGCCCCCGCATTGTCATGTAGTTTGCACGCATGATAGGGGAAGCAATGCAGCACGAGTTGGGGGAAGCATTTCCCCTTCCAAGTTCTTTGACCGAAACAGCTCCCACCTGAGTGATGGTAGGGTTGCTGGACCTTTTGAACTGTAGACATGACACACAAAAGCTCCAACGCTTTCACCTGCGTGGGAAGCTCGTCATTGACCAACTCGGCAGGAATAGAAATCCCACCCTAATGCTTTGAAGCAGTCAATGGCGGGGGTCATCATCATCAAGCTTTAGGAAATGCATCTACCCATGTTTTCTTTGAAATCCTATGAATCTCCTCCCAATCAGCACCTGAGAAGTTGTGGATTCCAAGAAGTCCTTGACATTTGCGACGGCCAATAACCTGCACCTTTCAAAGATGTCTATTTCCCGTTTTCTTCTTTCCTTTGCCTGTATGAAACTTCAAGGATATAATAGATGCTATCTGTCGGGAGGCGATAAGATCAAGAAGGAGCAGGAGTACTTCAGTGTCGGGCGACCATACGCAAAATCCTTCGGGCAGCACCACAGGCTGTAGAGGCAAGTACTTGGTTTGGAATCATGTGTCAGCCTCTTCATGTGTATGAGCATACTCAAAACCTAGTCCCTTGATATGATCATCGTACACGACAAAGAGCACGAATGAATCTTTGCTTGCGAATTAGTCAAGCAGTTTCCCTTTGGGCCAAACAAGCTGTGAGCTTCCGCTTTGTTTTTGATGCTGAAAGTAACTCCTTAATGGACATGGTGAGCTTTTATTTCGGGATGAACTTCGTACTCAATGGATGTGGGTTTATCGCTTCTGCCTGGTCTTGTTTTTCAAAGACAGATCCAAATATCGATCAACACAACACGCCCCTCTCATAGCTTGTCATCATTGTCTCTATGCGTTTGTTGAATGCATCCTGAAGGTGTGAAATCTTCAGCATATTTGGCGTCTTTGTCATACTCTGAAGTACACCCATTGCATCAATGATGAAAACTTTAACTGGAGGATCTTCCTGCCCTATGTTTTGGGACTGGAGGAACCTCAGGGGTTCAACCGTGGCATCTTCAACTGCATGCAAACAGACTGGGCCCTTGTCAGTTGGGATGTACAAAGATCTATCAACAGCACACAGAGAGCGGGGGACTGTTGACATCTCGTACTTGCCAAATTTTTTCCTCGAATTTTGGGACTAGACCTGGTCGGCTTCCCTGAACAATGAAAATCTGCCCAGTAAATTACGATCCTCACGCAATTTGATGACTTTATCCCCCAATGCGTACTTCTGATTTATCCATCCAACTTGGGAAAGCCCCTTTAACTTGGCTTCTTCATCTTGTCCCAAACGGAGATTTGATGTGGTAGTCAGACGTTCACAAACGAACTCCTCGAATCGCTTTTGACCCTTTTCTGCATAATGCAGAATATCATGCTAAATCTGAACCGGAATTTCTATAAGGACACTTCCGGTTTCTTTTTGAGTGCTATAAATCGACTCGGCATATCTGAAAACCTACAAAAGGATACTCAAATTAAGAAAATGGTCAATTATTGGCGGAGATAGGTGCATGGTCAGTGCCGGGGGCCCCCAAAAAGGGGGAAATGACCCCCAAAAGGGGGGTAAGGGTCTGAAAATTGGGACCCCCCTCTTTTTCTGTTAATCTGATACCTATAGAAGCCAGAACTTTCAAAAAAATCTATTTTAGCACAAAAATCCCCCCACGGGAAGCCCTTTTCCTAACATTACATACCGCACTACACTGTTAAAAACTAATTTCATCATAGGAAATGACGTGGGGGGAGCTGCTGTCACTTCCACCAAGACTGGTGGGATGGGGATCACGTCCCCTGAAAAAATGGCTGAGGAGAAAACCGAGACTCCATCCACCTCACCAGGTCCCTCACCGAAAAAATCATAGCTCAAGACGCAAAGGGAGAAACTGACCAGAATGCGGTCTTGGAGCTAAAGAAACCTGTCTAGAAAAAGACAGAATGCACAAGTGGAAAGATTGCAACACCTAAAAGACTCATGCCAATCGACACCGTGAAGAAAATTCACATTGCACAGGAAACGGGAGCGTCCACTGGGTAACATGCTTGCCTATCAGAGCTAAAGGCTTCAGCCTCAACAACAAGAATTCGTAGATGCCGTTTCTCTGAGGTATGGCTGGCCGTGGAGGGGCTACCCAAAACCTGTGTATGTGGAGATCCAAACAGCGTCGACCATACAATGACATGTAAAAAGGGAGGATTTTGTGTGCATCAGACACGATGAGGTGAGAGATTTGACGGCCACATGCTCAGGGAGTATGCCGCGACGTCACCACCGAACCAACTCTCCTCCCCCTGAATGGCGAACACGTGCAGTACAGGACGGCCAACAACCACAAACGATGCCCGAGTGGACGTAATGCTCGTGGTTTCTGGACCAGAGGACAGAGAGCGTTCATGGACATCAGAATCTTCGATCCAATGGCCGCCTGCTACCAGAGGATCCCACTGGAAGCTGCTCACCAAAAGAATGAACGGGAAAAAATCAGGAGTTATGGAGATAGGATCCGAAATGTAGACCACGGCACCTTCACACCTCTGGTTTTCACTATGTCAGGTGGGATGGGCCCCAAGGCCAGTGCTTCTATTCAAGACTAGCAGATGTAATGGCAGAAAAGAAGCACCAGCCAAGGAGCCACGTTGTCGCCTGGATGAGGTGCCGTCTCTCCTTCTCCCTGCTCAGGTCTGCCTCTTATGTCTCAGGGGTACTAGATACTCTGCCCCCACAACCATCGATTTAGACGGCCTGAACTACAGGCCACTGTAGTGGAGAGCGGCATATTAGTGTAGATGACGGAGAGAGGAGAGTAAGTAGTGGATAAGTAGTAGTAGCCTATGGTTGGATGCCACAGTCAGTAGCTATCAGATTTGGGGCTACTGGCCTCCATTTAATGGAGTCCGCAAATAAACAAGCGGTGGAGGTATCTTTTATAAAAAAAAGAAAAAAAGGTAATAGTAGTATAGTAGTAGTAGCCCTGATCACCAATGCCTTCCTCGGATGTGCCAATGAATCGTCGAAAACCGAATGAAATGTAAGTCTTGAGGTGCCTTGGAAATTTCAACGTTACGTGTGTATAATAACAGAAAAAATAACCTGATCTATGCAGAACCGAATGAACCTTGGAAATGAGTTGTGGCGAGTCTTTCTTGTCTAAAATATATATACCTGTCTCTGCCCTCAATCTAACTAGTTTACTTTTGACGGCTTAAACCGTCTATCATTTGTCTCCATGTATCTGTTCTTGTATCTGTCTGTCTTTACCTATTAAGGCCTATTTTATAACTGTGTATGTCGCTCTATATAATGTCTGTTGTTCATCTCTCACTATTTTTGTATGTCTGCCTCTATTTATCTATGTAGCTTTTCATTTGTTCATCTATAAATCTATTCATCTATGTATCTCTCCATATGTCCATCCATGAATCTATCTATCCATGTAGCTACCCGTATTTTCAAACATGAATCCATCCATCTATCTTTCAGAAAATGACCCCAGGTGCTTCCAATTCCCTCTTAAATTTTCATGATTTGGAGTTGCATGTGTTTACCAATATTTAGTTATCATACCCTCTTATCAGATTTAAAAAAAGTATATACTTGTACAGTCAGAAATCTATAAAGACTGAATTATTGGGCTTTGTTCCGCTACTTTATCAAATATTCAGCAATTTTTTTTCCGCATATTTTTTTTTTTTTTTTTTTTTTTTTTTTTACATAATTGTGCCTATAGCGCCTGTAGGCAATGGTGACCCAGGGCCCGAATGGTAGGGTCGGAGGTTCACTTGAGGGGTGTGATAATGGTTGGTCCTCGCCCGTGGTGGCGCAGGCAGGATTCTTATAGTGAAGCCTTTTGATTAGAGGCTCATGCCGCCCCTGTGTCCTCCGATGCACTCGCAATCGAAGGTAGATTTAAGGGGCAGGGCATGTGGGTGTTCTTGGGCCCACTCGACGGTGCAAAAAGGTTTTGATTTTTTTTCGGGGACACTCGGGTCCCGGAAACGCATCGGAGACGCTAACCACTCCGCTACCCGCCCCCCCGAAATGTTTAGGTTTAAGTTATTCAGATTCTATGTGTCTGGGGAAAACCCAGAAACTTTTTTTTTAGTTAAAATGGATAAAACTAAGTTGGGATGGTTTTTGGTGATGGTGAAGTTCCCCCCCGAGTGATAAGTTCCCTTCTTTTGTGAGTATACTGAGTTCCCTCCTGGGGCATTATGTGGGGGGGGAAGCTGGGAAAGAGAATGTTTTCTAATGTCATTGAGATCAAAATTCCCCTAGTTCTAAGATCCTAAATTATGGGGGGGAAGAAGGGGGATAAGGTAATTTTAAGTAGAGGAACTCCCCTCGTTGGGTCTCACGGCCTCTTGAGCTTCCTTTATTTTCTTATGTTCTTTCTTATTTCTGTAGTAGTAGTAGTAGTAGTACAGCATTTAGTAGAGTATATAGTATATAGAAAAATTAGTAGAGTAGTGGGGTAGAGTAGTAGTATGTATATATAGAGAAATAGTTTTAAAAAGAAACAGTACAACACATTTATTAACCTCATGCCTAGATGTGTGCTCGCAAGGGTCAAGTCAGTAAAGGAACGTCCCCGCGTTTAAAAAGCAGAGTTGATTGATGGGGCGGGAATACGACGCGGGACTCCCATGAATAAGCCAGGGGGGTGTCGGGGCTGTGTTCGCTCAGCCCTAGTATCGGTACACCTGGAAATAAAAAAAAAAACTATTTTTTACTTCAAATTTTAACGATAGTTCAGAAAACATAGCCGAAGGGCGCATTCTTTGTCTTCACAAAATGTTTTGAGGAGTGTCTTGCAGATATTTCACAGGGCAAATTTTCCTCTTTGGGGGGTAAAAAGATTTTTAGATAAAAAATAAGCGTGTTTCCTTCCCGTGCATACAACGATTCCTTGTGTTGATTCATTGGTATTCCCTTCACCCCCCCCGCTCTTACTCCCGGCACGGCGGGGGGGCCAGTATGGCCGATAATGGCGCGACCTCCCTGGACATAGTGATGGGACAGCCGAAACCTTAAACCCGGTTTGTGTGTGTGTGTTGGTGTGGGGGTGGGTTGGGTGTGTTTATGTGTGTGTGTGTGTGGTGTTTTTGTGGTGTGTGTGTGTGGGTTTTTATGTTGGTTTTGTGTGGGGGTGTGGTTTATGTGTGTGTGTGTGTGTGGTGGTGTGTTGTGTGTGTGTGTGTGTGTGGTTTTTGGTGTGTGTGTGGTTTTTTTTATGTTGTGTGTGTGGTGTGTTTTTTTGTGTGTGTGTGTGTTTGTGTGGTGGTTTTTTGTGGTGTGTGGGGTTTTTGGGGTGTGTGTTTTTGTGTGTGTGTGTTTTTTGTGGGTTGGTGTTGTGTGTGTTTATGTTGTGTGTGTGTGGTGTTGTGTGGTTTGTGTGTGGTGTGTGGTGTGTGTGTGTTTTGTTGGGGTGTGTGTGGGTTGTGTGGGTGTGGTGTGTTTGTTGGTGTGTGGTGTGTGGTGTGTGTTTTTTTTGTGTGTGTTTTTTGTGTGTGTTGTGGTGTGGGGGGTTGTGTGTGTGTGTGTTTGGTGTGTGTGTTTTGTGTTGGGGGTTGGTTTTGGGGTGACGTTTAGGGGGATTTCCCAAGGTAAAATTTATGAAAAAATTTTTAAGCCCCCTTTTTGATTCTTTTTATTTAAAATTTTTCATGTTTTTGGTATTGTTTTCATTTGTTTATTCCCAAAGGACAACAGACAGACAGACAGCCAGAAACAGACACGACAGACAGACAGACAGACAGAAAGACAAAATATCCCATACAGACAGACAGATACTGACGACAGACAAAACAACAGCAGACAGACGACAGACAGGCAACAGACAGAAAGACAGACAGACAGACAGACAGAAAGACAAACAAAAACAGACGGGGCAGAAGCACAGAAAAACAACAAAAGACAGACAGAAGACGACAGAGACAGAAAACAGACAGACAGCCCAGACGAAAACAGCGGGACAAAAACAGAAAACAAAAAGACAGACAGACAGACAGATGATAGATAGATAGATGACAGATAGACAGACAGACAGACAAAAAATAGACAGACAGATAGCAAAGACAGACAGACAGCAGACAGACAGACAGACAGACAGACAGAAATGATAGACGATAGACAGACAGACAGACAGATAGACGACAGACAGACAGATGACAGAAGACAGACAGACAGGGAAAAAGACAGAAAGAAAACAAAAAGCAAAAGACAACAGACAGACAGACAGACAGAAGACGGGACAACAGACGACAGACAGCCCAGACAGCAGAAAGACAAAATATACAAAAACAGACAGAAAGACAACAATAGACGCGACAGACAGACAGACAGACGACAACAGACAGACAGAAGATAGACAGACAGGTATACAAAAAAAATTTATGAAAAAACCAAACACCCAAACAGTAAGTAATAGAGACAGAGACGGATAGATAGATCAATAAAAGATTACGGTTTTTAATGGACATGGATAAAAAAGCAGATCTATTCATTTCTCCCCTTTTTTATCCAGTTTTCATTTATGAGTTAAAAAAACTTTTTAAAATCAAAATTTTTTTTTTCGGGTGATGAATGGAAAGCTGTGTGTGTGTGTGGTGTGGGGTTTTGTGTGTGGTGTGGTGTTGGGGTGTGGTGTTGGTGTGTGTGTGTGTTGTGTGTGGTGTTTTGTGTTGTTTTTGGGTGGGGTGGTTATGTGTTGTTGTTGTGTTTGTGTGTAATACCTTGAACCCCTTTTTGTCGCTTTTTTTTTATTTGTCAGGTTTCTTTAGGGTTTCATATAAGGGGGGGGAAGGGGAGCGAGGGTGCGGGGGGGGGGGGGGGGCGAGGGTGCGTGGGGAAAGGGGGGGCGAGGGTGCGGGGGAGAAGGGGAGGGGATGGGGGGCATTGGGGGGGGGGATTGCTATTTTATTTGAAAGTCGAACCAGATTATCACTTTCAGCGTCCTTACTACTTTCCCTGAGGGAAAAAATAAAAGCTTAACTGTTTAATCCCCCCACCCCCCAAAAAACCACAACACAACACCCCCCCCAAAAACACAAAAAAACCAAAAACACACACCACACACAAAACCAAAACCACACCCAAACACACACCCACACACCCAACAAACACACCCACACACACCCCCACACACACACCCCCAACAAAACCCCCCAAAAAACCCCCACAACACCACACCAACACACACACAAAACACAAAAACCCCTGGTTCGGGGGTTTTTTTGGTTTTGAAGGCACGGGGAATGGAAAAATTTTTTTTTTTGTGGGTTTTTAAAAAACATTTAAAAAAAAAAAAAAAGCTTGTTTGGGGCGTTTTCAAAAACCGGGGGGAAATTTTTTTTAAAACCCGGGCAATCGAAACAGTGGAAAATTTTTAGTATTGTAGTTGTTTGAAATGACTTGGTTTTATTAAACAGGGCAAGTGCTTGTGTGTATAGCTTCTAAAAATTTATGTCACTAGGTAGTGGTTTTGGGATGGATACTGAAGTCTTCATAAAAAAAAGGGTGACTAAATCATGTGAGGGGGGAGGGGTTGCAGTTGCAAGGGAAGAAGGGGTCGACCATACGTGCAAAAAAACCTTTATGCTCAAAGCCTAAGGGGTTTTGATTCCTTGTGTCTCGCCGACGTACCTAGCGTTACAGCTAAAAAATTTTGAATTCATAAATTATGTTAGAAAAAAGGGGTTTAGTATGAGTCTTTATATTTAAATAGTCTTAGGTAAGAGAATTATAAAAAAAAAATTTTAAAATTTTTGAGTTGGGAAAGTGTAAATTAAGTAGATCTTTGAGTTTTTTCCAATGGTGAAACTGAGATCCCCAAAAATGGGATTTTAAACTAGTGTTGTCTAATAGGGGTTTCGGGTCGTTCGACTCGGGGTTTTGAACTTTTTATCTAAGAACTTTAAAATGATTTTTCAATTAATTTGGGGGGTACCTTGTTTTGGAAAAAATTGGAAAGGAATTTGATCTCATTTCAAAGGAACCAATTAATGAAAAACTATAGCTCTGTGTAGTGGGGTTTTAAATAGTATTGTTTTAAAAAGGTTAGGGAAAAATAAGCATATTGATTCCAAACCATAAAAGTGGGTTTTCTATAACGAGGGGGTAAGGTAATTATCCACCTCATCTATAGAAAACCTACTTTCACTTTTGGGAACTCAATTGCTTCATTTATCCCAAACCTTTTTTAAAATAAATACATTAAGACCCTACCACAGACCTATAGTTTCTCATCAAATTGGGTTTTTCCCTTTTGATAATGAGATCAAATTCCTTCCCAAATTTTTTCCAAAAAAATGGCTCCCCCTAAAATTTAATTTGAAACAATCATTTAAATTTCCCTTAGATAAAATTAAACCCCAGAGTCGAACGAACCGAACCCATATTAGCACACACTATTTAACCCCCATTTTATGGCCATCTCAGTTACACCATTCGGAAAAAACTCAAAATCTATTTAAATCACATCTCCTAACTCAAATTTAAATTTATTTTTACTAATTCTCTTACCCTAAAAACTCATTTCAAATATAAAAAACTCTATACCTAAGCCCCCTTTTTCTAACATAATTTTTGAATTCAAATGTTCTAGCTGTAACCTAAACGTCGGCGAGACGACAAGGGAAACTAACCCTTTGGTTCTGACATAAAAGGGGTTTTTTTGCAGTACTGGTCGCCCCCTTTTTTCACCCTTCGCAATCTGCAATCCGCTCACACTCACAATTTAGATCACCCTTTTTTATAATGACTTTATATCCCATCCAAGGCACACTACCCTAGTGACCTAAATTATTTGAAGCAAACACTCAAGCACTTTTCCCCTGATCTTAATAACCAAGTCTTTCACAACACTCATATCTCAATGATTCCACTGTTTTTGATTGCCCCACTCTCGGTTTTATCGCCCCACAAACTAAATGTCCCCACAAAACCATGTTCATTCACCTCTACCAACCAACACATACACACCAATCCTTAATACAAATTTTATTTTATTTATTATTATAATTTTTTAAAAAAAATTAGGAAAATTTTTATTGTCTCTTAGAATTAATTTTTTTTGGTTCGCTTTTTTTCATTATAATAATTTAAAAATTTTAAATATTTTTAGCCTGATGAGCCAATGCCTTGGCGAAACGTTCATAACTACCCCCAAATATACCCAGTGTCTCTGTCACCCTAAAATTCATGATGATCACAAGAAAAAACAACTATATATTATATTATATATATAATTATATATTATTTTATATATATATATATATATATATATATATATTATAATTTTAAAAAACAGGGGTCGTCTTTTTCAAAAACCCCCAAAAAAAAATTCCCAAAACCAAACTAAAAAAAAGCAAAAAAACATGAAAAAACATTCCAATTCTAAAAAAAAGCAATCAAAATAACCAAAAAAAAGAAAAGAAAAAACCAAAAACCTTACCTGGACGCACGGTGAGGGGTCCAGGCAACCTACTGAAAGACAGGTGCGTCAAATGGCCGCCGTCGGTGCCCGCCCTTGTTTTGGTGACCAGGTGAGGGCACGAGGCGTGAGGAAGGGAGGGAGGCGCGCGACCTCCCCCCCTCTCACTGCCCCCGGGTTTCGTGTGTGTTTATGTGCTTTTGCAGCAAAGGGGGGGAAAGGACACGAAAAAAGTCGATGATCGTGAAGGGATACAGAGACAAAATGCCTAAACCCTGGGAGGGGCGCCCACACATGCCAAAAAATGTGTGGCGAGGAAAAGGATTTTTTTTTTGGCTTTTTTTTTTTCAAACACCACACCACACACACTCATACACACAAACAACACACCCCCACACACCACACACACACACACCCAAACCACCCCACACACACACACACACCACACACACACACCCCCCCACACACACACACCACACACAAAAACCAAAACACCCCCACACAACACAAACACACCCAACACAAACCCCCACAAACACACACAACACCCCAACACAAACCCCACACACACCACAACCACACACACCCAACACACACACCAACACAACCCCCACACACAACACACCACCCACACACACACCCACACACACACACACCCCGCCCCCACACACACACACACCCCACACACCCCACACACCAAAAAACCCCCAAAAAAAAAAAAAAAAAAAACAAAAAAAAAAAAACCCCAAAACACCCCCACACACACACACACACACACACACACCAAAATGCAGCCCAAAATACGTAAGTGATTTTAAGGGGGGGGAACCTTTTTGGCTAATTTATCCAAACAGGGGTTTGCCCTGACCCTATGTATATATGATGTATGCATTATGTATGCCTCAAATATCTTGTGTTTTTGGTCTCTTCCCTGCACATTGTGATTCTAAAGATTTTTAATCCCATGGAAATATTTTAGAAGCTTTTTCCCCGTCCCCTTTTGAAAACTCAAGTTTCTGGGCCGTTATTTTTCCCCCCCCTTACCCTTTTTTTTGTCTTTTTTTTTTAACGAGAATAGAGTTATTTGCGGGGGGCTTTACGTATAAAAGAGTGTTAAAACCGAGGAGGGTTTTTTTTTTTATAAGGGTTTGTGTTTGTTAGTAAGTGAAAATTTTTTATAGGGCAAAATGAGATTATAAATATATAGGTAATACGGGAAAAAATGAGGAAAAGAGAGAGAGAGAGGGGAGATGGGGGAAAAAGAGAGAGAGGAAGAGAGAGGGGGGAGAGAGAGAGGGGAAAAAGAGGGGAAGAGAGAGAAGAGAGGAGAGAAATATATATATATATATATATATATAATTATTTTAAAATTAAATAATATATTTTTTTTTATATATATAATTAAAATATATATATATATATATATATTTTTTTTATAATATAATAATAAAAAAGGTGTTTTGATCATTTTTCAAAACCCCCCCCCAAAAAAAAATTTAAAACCAATCAGTAAAAAAAAAAAACAAAAAAAATGAAAAAGGACATTTTCCCAATTTTTAAAAACAAAAACAATCAAAAAAATAGCCAAAAAAAAAAGAAAAAGAAAAACTAAAAACCCTTTCCTGGGACGCACAGGGTTTAGTTTCTCCGGCAACCTACTGACAGACAAAGGGGAAAGCCCCAAAGTGGCCGCCGTCGGTGCCCCGCCACTTTTTTTAGGGACTCAGGTGAGGGGGAAACGAGGGGTGAGGAAGGGAGGGAGGCGGGCAGCGACCATCCACCCTCTCAATGCTCCCCGGGTTTCGTGTGTGTTTTTTGTGCGTTTTTTTCAGCAAGGGAGGAATTTGGGCACGAAAAAAGTCGATGAAACGTGAAGGGGATACAAGAAACCAAAAGGGGACCTGAACCAAATTTCCGGGTCCCCCCACCCCAAAGTCCCAAAAAATTTTTTGGCGAGGAAAGGGTGGCTTTTTTGTTTCGCCTTCTTGTATTAATCTTATTGGCTTTTTATCCTATCTCTTTTCTTTCTTCTTTCCTTCCATTTATGTCTCTGTTTCGATATATTTGTCTATTTCTCCCCTCTCTCTCTCTCCCCTTCTCTTCTTCCCCTCTCTCTCTCTCCCCCTTCTCTCTTCTCTCTCTCTCTCTCTCTCGTCTCTCTCTCTCTCCTCTCTCTCTCTCTCTCTCTTCTTTCCCCCTTATTCTTTTTCTTTTCTTTAATTTTTGCTTTTGTTTGTGTATTGTGGTTGTGGTTTGTGTGTGTTTTGTGTTTGTGGGTGTGTGTGGTGTGTGTGTGTGTGTGTGTGTGGTTTTTGGTGTTGTGTGTGTGGGTGTTGTGTTGTGGGGTGGTGTGGTGTGGTGGTGTGGTTGTGTGTTGTGTGTTGGGGTGTGGTGGCGTCGAAAGCGTGGATAATGGGAGGCTACTGGGGGAAAAATGAACTAATTTTTTCCGCTGGCGGGGGGGGAGGTTTGTCTCTTCAAGGAGATCACCTCCACCTCCTGTTAAACCCCCTTGTACCAGGACAGACGCGGCCCACACACTCCCTCAGAAATAAAGGCTTTCTCGAGGTAGTACGAGAGAGATGAACTAAATGATAGAACCGACTCGACGTTGAGAGGGAAATCTAACTCCATTTCCTCTTATATCCCTCAGTATATATTTCAAGCTTGTTGCGTCCTCCTGTATCAAATAGTCATGTAGAGTTACTCTATTTATATCGAAATTTGGATGGTCTGTGAGGACGATGATGAGTGAGAGGAGTAGTTGCAGGTCACCATAAGTCGATAGTGGCTGGTCCTAGCATAAACACTTTGGTTCATACGCTGACGCCACAAGCTCTTCAGGTGTTCAGTACAGCGGGGCACCACAGGGGACAGTTAAAAAATCATTCTTGACATCTCACAGGTCATAATTATTACAAGTGTTCAACCTGAGACCGTGGAATACGTACGTAAATAGACAAAGGGCAAGGTGCTATGAAGCGAGGTCGGTGTTCGCGAAATTCGTATTTACGTCTGCAGTCATTTATTTGTTTATCACTGAATGGCATAATAGAACACTTATATGCTTATTCTAATATTAAGTTTTGGGGCATTTGGAACAGCAGGTGAAGACGAGATGCTGGAAGGTGCACTTATGTGATCATATAACAGCGCCACCACGACTTGTTGTCAGCCTACCGTATGGCACATGTAAAAATAAACTATATATATAAATATATTTATATATATATATATATATTTTATATTTTATATAAAATATATATATATATATAATATATATATATATGTATTTATATTATATATATATATATATATATATATTTTTATATATTTTTATATATTAAAATTTTTTATATATAATATATATTTTATATTATATTTATATATAAAATATATAATATATTATATTTTTTATATATATATATAATATATATATATATATATGTATTTAATATATATATATATATATATATATATATATAGATTTTTATTAAAATATATATATATAAATATATAATATATATATATATATATATAATATAATTATATTATATAAAAAAATATAATATATATTATATATATTAATATATACATATATTATATATATATATAATATAATTATATATAATAATATTTTATTATATATATATATATAAATAAAAAGGTTAGTAAGAGAAAGGCAGACAGACATACAATCCTTTGCCAGGCCCCGGGAAGCCCTAACCTCACTGCCACAACTTTCTTCCCTCAGGGTGCCGCCGGGTCTCCAGGCAGCGCCTCGCCTCAGCCAAGGTGAGTAATGTGCTGGGGCCTCAGGAATGCCGCCATGGGTGGGGTCAGAGGGGGCGTACAAGACATTAGTGTGGCCATTGTTGAATTGTTCATCACGGAAATAATCTTAATTAAATTTTTAACTGTTTGCTCAGACGCACAGACGCGTCCGTTAACCCTTTATGCTGTTCCCTGTAATATGACTCAGTTTGCATAGAAACATGATTGTATTACAATGTATGGTGTCAGCTGATACAGCCTCA
Source organism: Chionoecetes opilio (assembly GCA_016584305.1). Taxonomy (NCBI): domain Eukaryota; kingdom Metazoa; phylum Arthropoda; class Malacostraca; order Decapoda; family Majidae; genus Chionoecetes; species Chionoecetes opilio. The sequence continues at coordinate 1,739 of JACEEZ010009569.1, read as the reverse complement.
CCAGTTATATACAGGCTATATCGGGAGGCATTGAAATTTCAGAAGGATTGCGCCCTTATATTGCTCTCCGCAATGTAAAGGGCAAAGGTTTCCATAAAGTGCACGAGGGGGGAGACCTGGCCCCTCGCTAAAGGGCCACGGGTGTGATCACAGTTTTCAGGCTTAAAAAGGGGCATATAAACAGATTTTATAGAGCTGGCACAAATGGGCACCAAAGGAACAGAAAACACATGGGTGTCTAACGTTGGCTCTTTTCTAACAGGAAAGGAAGGGTTTGTCCAGACCTCGGGTCGGTAACTAAAAAACCAATTTTATAAAAATTAAAAAAAAGCTTTTACAGTAAACCGGGAAAAAAAAGATTAAGACTGGGGGGGAAAGTGCAGCAAAAAAAATATTCCAAATTTGTACCCTTATAAGGGAAACTCTCCCCTCTGTCTAAGTCCTTTTAGCCTTTAAAGGGTTTTTTCGGAAGACGATATACTGCTTGGCGGGGGAGTACAGGGAAAAAGGGTTAATGGGCAGCTTCTTGGGAAGGTGGGCTTAGGGGGAACAAGTGTATAAGGTGTGTGTTATGTGTGTGTGGTCGTGGGTGTTGTTGTGGTGTGTGTGTGTGTGTGTGTGGTTTTTGGTGTGTGTGTGTGGTGTGGCCCCCTATTTGGGTTTTCGACTTTTTATATAAGCGAGTATTCTTTTTCAAGGGAATTTACTGACAATTTTTATTTACCTCTAGGAGATCACTTACTCGCCGTGCTTTTAAAATTACTTAAGTTTATTCAGAAAGTGCTTCAAATTTTAACATCTATTATGTTATTAACGTGCATCTGGAGCGGGTATTTTTTTGGCCCTCGCATCAGCGTCAGGAGGTCCTCAAATGTGGGGGAAGTAAAAAAGGTAAATCAAAATCAAGATAATACGGGGAAGGAATAAACCCTGTACGGCTTTGATGTTGAGCCACACGGGAAACACAGACCCGGGCCGGGGCGGGGGCCAAAACCCTCCGTTCTGCCCGTATTAGATTGCTATAGCCGGGAGATCCCTGCTGGGGTTTGCTTCCGGGTATTAATTTTCTTTTAGGGGGTTTTTTCGTCATCTAAAAAGTTATACCCCCAAAGCAAGGTTTAAACAAAAAAGGTCAAAGGCTGCCGGAACCCAAAAAGGGGCTTTGAATAGAAAAATACTATTATTCTATGCTTCACTAACTAGCGCATTTTTAAAAATCATAAACTAATATGTTTGTATTGGAATCGTAAGAAAATTTAGCAATAGTATAGATTTTCATATGCCTGTGAGCTAAATGTCCGCTATTCTGGGTTTTGTTTTGTTCCGTTTAGAGGCAGTCAGTCAACCGTTTATCCACCTTTCAAAACTGATCGGGAGTGAGTATCGAGAGAAACCCCAAACACGGGAACTATTATAAAGAAAAAACGCGCAGCCCCTCTGAACCTCTTGATAAGATAAAATTTTCATCCTATCTAGACACTTTGCAAAATACCAACTACAAGGTTATTGACTATAAAGCGCCGCCACGTCAGCATGAAATAGGCGGACTCGAACGCTGACTGAACGAGGGACCTGCACATTGCAAACTCGCGTCTCTACCAAACCCTTTCCACCCTGAGGGGGAAAACTCTTTGAAAACCGTAGACTTGAAGCCCACAAACACAGATCACAAAGTCCAAACACGCATCAAATCCAATCAAAGATCGAGTCATCCATCGTTCATCAAAATAAAAAGTAAA
>JACEEZ010009567.1:97500-120000 GCA_016584305.1 Chionoecetes opilio | reverse complement strand
AAGATATAAGTCAGAAACAGAAGTCTTAAGTGGAAAGCTGCATACCTAGGAATGGCCTTACATTAAGAAAGACTCCAGCACATATACTTTGATAAATGTATTATTGCCGATCCTGACCACATTCCATACACGAGGCCATTTTAGCAGCAAATCTTGCAAAGCAAAGCTTGACCTCCCTGATGAGCTTGTGCTTCAAGCTGTAGATGGAGTCGACCATGGTGGCCCCCCTGATGGCACACACAACGACGGTGTTCACGCTGTCCTAGAAGTCGAGCTTGGCCACCTTAATGGCACCCATAAGGCAGCGAATGGCGTCCACACTTTCCGTGCTGCACTCTTGCGTCGCTCGAAGGGGATGCTTGCCATCTTTGACACGAAGAATGCCCGTTCCTCCCTTGGTTGGCTTTTTTTTTTTTTTTTATTTATTTATTTATTTTTTATTTTTTTATTTTTTTTTTTTTTTTTTTCTCTTCATACTTCACACTTTTTTAATCACACTTCTCGGCCATCACAGAGGCATAGACAGTATATTGATGCATATATGAAGTCTGTGTGTTCAGCCATCTCGGAGGAGTTAAACCGGACAGACTACGCACAGACACACACATAGCTCTTCAATCGGGCTCTCCCCTATGCGGTTTCTGATGATACCTCAGGAATGACCCTATTCCTGGATAATAACTAGGTAGACGTGCAGCTTTCTCCGTACAGAAGACAGAAGTCAGAAACAGAAGTCTTAAGTGGAAAGCTGCATACCCAGGAATGGCCTTACATTAAGAAGGACTCCAGCACATATACTTTGATAAATGTATTATTGCCGACCCTAACCACACTCCATAATAGAGGCCACTTTAGCTCCGGGCAGCAAATCTTGACCTGCCTGATGAGTTTGAGCTTCAAGCTGTAGATGGAGTCGACCATGCAAATCTTAAGTTTCACTCGACCGCATATTCGATTTTTGTCTGTCTTGTCTCGCTCGTTTCTCTTTTCGTTGCAGTCAACAGCTGCCGCTAATGCTAGGCCAGATCCGAAATCGACGCAAATCCGGATACGCGCCAAAACTAATAGAAGCCCGAAACGGAGAAGCCATCCGCATTAAATACATTTTTTCGGCATCAATCCGGCCCGTATCTGCTAGTGCACTATACATATTTGCGCATATTACTCATAGCAAAGGAATGGGACTCGCATGGGTGATTTCGGATTCGGCCCAACACTAAAAAAAAAAAAAAAAAAAACAAAATATATATATATATATATATATTATATATATATATATATATATATATATATATATATATATATATATATATATATATATATATATATATATATATATATCGGCCATCACAGAGGCATAGACAGTATATTGATGCATATATGAAGTCTGTGTGTTCAGCCATCTCGGAGGAGTTCAACCGGACAGACTACGCACACACACACACATAGCTCTTCAATCGGGCTTCCCCTATGCGGTTTCTGATCATACCTCAGGATCTGGATAGTGGATAATTCTTGGATAAACTCCTGGATAATTTTATTCTCGCCCGGAGGCATACAGACAAATAACAAAGCAATAACAACAAGCCAAGGAGTAAACTAGTACTAGAGCAAAAACAAAAAACAAGAACAAAGTACAGGCACATTAGGGGACATAGTATCAAAGTACATAGAAAAGCATACATGGACACCTGTGCTACCCCACATTCTGCACAAACAGCAGACCAGCCACCGCTGTTGTATAGGTCCGCATACATAGGCCGAGCTCTGCCTGACAGAGGTGATGATGGAGTTCGTAGAGAGCTCCTCCCTACACCTTAAATTGAACACGGAGTGTCGACGGATCACATCCAAATTGTTCACCCCGTTCCTAGCGAAAGCCAGGGACGAGCTGCACCACCTGGGCAGCCCCAGAAGCCTCTTAAGGATGTCATTGTGACAGACCTTAAGGCGGTTCATAGTGGCCACCTTGTACCGCGACCACAGCGAGTTGCAGTATATAGAGTAGCAGTGACTCCTGAATAACTCCATCTTCACCTCTCTGCTACAGTAGGAGAATTTCCTCTGTAGAGTATTTCCCACGACAAGAAGCTTGGTGGTCTGCTTGATGATATCATCATCATCAGTCATGTCGTGGGATATAACATGGCCTAAGTATGCGAATCTATCTACAAAATAGAGGGCAGACCCACCGAGCCATGCTGTTTTCAGGTATTCACCTGAGCGTGTGCCCGGGGATACTACCATGCACTCTGTCTTAGTGGTGTTGTCGACAATGTCATGCTTGGCAGCATACACCTGATGGATAATGGTGGCGGAATTGGTAATACGAGTGTATTAGTAATGATGTACAGTATATAGTCGTGAATGTGGCGGTAGATGTAAGTGTTGGTATTGGTAGTGGTAGGGTCAAGGATGGTAAAGAGAGAGAGAGAGAGAGAGAGAGAGAGAGAGAGGAGAGAGAGAGAGAGAGAGAGAGAGAGAGAGAGAGAGAGAGAGAGAGAGAGAGAGAGAGAGAGAGAGAGAGAGAGAGAGAGAGAGAGAGAGAGAGAGATAACAGAAAGAAGAGAGAGAGAGCAGTAAGAGGGTTACAGACAGCTTCATTACGTGTAAGAGCTGGAAGACGATCAGTGACTTACTCTTTACCGGCGTGTGTCATTGAAGAAAAAGGAGATTAAACACTTAAATAACGGGATGGCGACGAGAGCGAGGGAAGGAAGAAGGAAGGGCGTGGCGCAGTGTTAAGTCTTCATGCCGTTTTATGCCTCAGGATCTACCAGAGAGCGTGACTTGGCCCAGCGACGGCCACGCTAGAACCAACCTCAGTAAAAATCCTCTCGGGAAAAACTTATATTTTCTCATTTCATATTATACGACATAAGTTTATTCTCTCTCTCTCTCTCCTCTCTCTTCCTCCTCTTCTCTCTCCCCTCTTCCCCTCTCTCGCCACCACAAAGGTACTATTTTTCTTAATCTTCACTCCATGGCCCACAATCTCCTCTTCTATTCTCTACCGCACCAAGACCTCTCTACTAGTCCTCCCTCCTCCTCCACCCTCTCTAACCCCTGCAAGATGGTCGCTTTGGCCGTAAAACCTGCCCAAAATAATGAAAAATAAGGAAAAACAAACGGCTACAAGATTTAAAAATATATATAATACTGCAAATGATAACATAGAAAATGAAACGTTCACTGTGTCATGTAAACCAAGGTCGCATTGGGACGATAAAAAAAAAAAAAAAACTATGTCCAAGCGTCCATTCACTAATATATAACTATTTTTAGGACAGAAACCAGAGGAAAAAGAGAGAGGAGAGAGAGAGAGAGAGAGAGAGAGAGAAAAGAGAGAGAGAGAGAGAGAGAGAAGAGAGAGAGAGAGAGAGAGAGAGAGAGAGAGAGAGAGGGGAAAAACCCCCTAACGACTCTTGATTTCCGTCCCCGGCAGGGTGAAAAGGAAGGGAAAGGGAGATCGCTTTTGCTACCAAAAGATTTAGGAGAGAAAGGACGTAGGAAAGGGGAGATGTGAGAGGTAGGAAAGGGAAACAACACATCATAACGGCAACGGGGAGAGCAGGAGAAGGGGAGTAAAGGGGAAAAAATGGAATGGTATGGGGGAGAAAAGAGATGAGAGAGAGAGAGAGGAGAGAGAGGAGGGGAGAGAAGGAGGAGAGAAAAGAAGGGGAGATGAAGAGAGAGAGAGATGAGAGAGAGAGAGAGAAGAGAGAGAGAGAGAGAGGGGAGGAGAGAGAGGAATAACCATACCCTTTCAAACTAAAACATATTAACACAAAACCACACACACACACACCACACACACCACACACCAAGGGGAAGTTAAGGGGGTGCTCCGTAGTGGGGGGTAGCACGCTCGGTTCACAACCGAGAAGTCCCGGGTTTCACCCCCGGGGGGGAGCGGAAATAGTTGGGGGCTGTTTCCTTTAAAAAACCCGAGACCCTGTCCACCCAGCATAAATTTGGTCCCGGGGTTTTTTTAAAAGGGGGTTTGTACCCCTCCCGGGGGGTTGGCTTGGGCCAAAAAACAAAGCACTAAGGTGATTAAAAAAGTGAATGGAAAGGGGCCATAGAGCGTTGCCACCCCTGAAAATAAACAGATAATACAACACAAAAAACACCACCACCACACACACAAACACACACCAACCAACCACACCACACCACACCCACACACACCACACACACAAAAAAAAAAAACCAATATTTTAATAATTTTTTTCCAGAAACTTTTCCAATGAACAAATTGCGTTAAAACCAAAAATGTCACAAACCAACTCCCTCTGCCTTAAAAAAGCATCAAGAAAAGCACAGTTAGGAAGATTAGCTCCAAATGGCCAATCACTTTTCGAGAAACCTATCGAACTATAGAAAAAAATTAACATCTGTTTTAAAGGGGTGAAAAAAAACCAATATCAAAGAAAAATTTAAAAGCAAATCAAGGAAACCCCAAAATCAACGGGCAGTCTTTAATAAAATTTTTGGGCAGAATTAACAATAAATAATTTTAATTGAATTAAAACCCCCATGAAATAACACTGCAATACTTTTAAATGATAGCTTCTTGCGGTTGGGAAAATTTCCCTTAACCAATAATACATTAGTAAAACACCCCTTTTGTATGTTTTGACTCCATAGAGGCAACGGAGACTGAGAAGTATAAACCCCTTTTAATCTGACGCAGTGGTTTTTGACGACATTCAATAAATTTTTAAAGCTCACTGCCTTTTCCCTTTCTCGTCCTTACACACATAATTAATCTTTCCTTAAAAACTGGTACTTTTTCCCAGATCAATTAAAAAAAGGCCAAGGTAATACCATACAAAATCGGGAAAAAGTGACATCAAAAACTATCGTCCCTCTCAACCCTTCCGCTTTTAGCAAAATTTTTTGAAAGGCAATTTCTACTCGCCTTTTTTAACTATTTGGGGGGAAACACTTATTATCTGACTTCACAGGGCTTCGATAAAACCGCTCTACAAAACAGCAATTTACAGTTTGTCATGACTATACCAAAATTAGAAGGTAAATATTATGTTGCAAGAATATTTATAGATTTATCAAAAGCCTTTGATTCTTTAAATCACCAGATACTTCTCGACAAATTAGAAAACATAGGGGTAAAGGTGTGCCTCACCAAAATGTTTAACAGCTATCTTTGTAACAGGTTTAAAAGTTTTTTTGTAATTCCCCAATTTTTTTCCTTTTTAAAATCATATCTAAAGGGTACCTAGGGATCTATTTTGGGCCTATATTTTTCTTTTATATATAAAGAATAGTCAAGCTAGCTCAAAATTTAAATGTACTATATATGCTGACGATTTCAAATCCCCATTAGGATATAAACCCGAACTCCTTACACCTTTAATTTTTCAAATTGAATTGTTGTTGAAAATGGGATCAGGCCAAAAAAATTAAAAACCAATGTTTCAAAAACCCTTCTATACTGTTTTAAAATCTTCAATAAAAAAAATTTCATGCCCCCCAAAATTTTTTGAAGGTGAACCAAAACAACGTTCTCTCATACAAAGTTTTAGGTGTAATTTCGATGAAAATTTAAATTGGAGCCATCATTTAATGAGGGATGTCAAAGCTATCAAAAATATTTGGGACCTATATAGATCCGCCATCAACTAAAAAACAGGAGTATGTTAAGTTTTATTTCACTTTTTTACCCCCCACCTGATTCTGGTTCCATATGGGTTGACATTGGCCATCATTTTTGAAAAGATAGTAGACCCAAAAAAAGGATTATTAATTATTCTATTCATGGATAGATTTAATTCTACCAGCCGTAAATTCTCAGTTAAAAAATTTAATCTCAATTCATAAAAATATATTTTTATTGTTTCTTTTTTTTTAAAAAAATGAATACTATACAGGTAAAAAACTTTTCAAAATTTTTTGGGAAAATTCTCATAACCGAGGGGTAATAATTAAATCTAGTGGTTCCCCTTTCGAAAAACCCCTACAAAACAAGAGTGTTTGGGGATTGGGCGGGCCCCAGCTGGGAATTTCCCCTTTCCCACTGTGTAAAAACATTAATATTTACTTAATTTATTTCAATTAAAAAAAAAAAATAAAAAGTTATTTTTTTATTGTCAGAATACAGGTTTTTGGGGAACGTGTAAGTGTTTGTCAATACGCAAGTCAGTGTGGATGTTCTATTTGTTAACGCTTTTAAGAAAGCAGTGTTGGAGATTTGGGGTTGTTTTTTTAAAAATTGGAATCTTATTTACGTAAGTTTGATTGCATAATCTATTCAAAATAATTTCTTAGAAAAAATGTTTCCCCGTGTACTGCAAATTTAGATTAGAAATTTCGTCTGTCAAAGGGGTCTTGGCTCGCAGACCTTCCCTTTTAAAGACATGGTTTATAATTTTTTTTTTAATAAATTTTTAGAGGGAAAAATTATGGCAATAAATTTACTATTACTATTACTAAATTTACTACTATTACACACACACACACACACATCAATCTGAAACACCACCTTGACAAGCTAAAACAAAACACCTACAATATATTTTGCACTGTCACACGAAGCTTCTGAGGTTGATGTGAATCGTGTCTATATTTCACATCGGGGTAATGGGCTCCAGCGTGTGTCACGGGCCCGCGCCAGACAGAGAAGGATTCGGTGACTTATCTTCAGACTAGTTTGTAGAGAGGGTAGTGGAAGGTGTCACGGCTGGGTCATGTCATGGAGGGAGGAGGAGGGGATAGGTGTGGAGTAGGAGAAGGAAGAGGAGGAGGAGGTGCGATAAATGTAATCTTTTTAACCCTTTCGATCGTGCGGTGGATAAAAGGAAAGTCAAAGGTTAAAAGTTTTTGTTTACTGTTTGTGTGTTGGTGATTTTTTTCTTTATGTAATGTACAAATAGTCGATGATACTCTCTTTTACGTAGTGTGGCAGGAGAGATTGAGAGAGAGAAAAACGATGAAATAATACTGCAGTTAAGGACACCCGGAGGAGAAGGAGGGAAGAGGAAGAGGAGAAAAAGAACGAGTCCGTTTTATTATCTTTGAATACCTACATATACATACCTACATACCTAAGGCTGATATCACCTTTAATGACCATTCAGGGAGATGCAAGCGTCACTTAGTGTGAATGCACTAGCAACACTACGTAGCCGTGAGCCCAAACCTCGTCTTACAAGTGATTTTTGATCGAAGCATTAAGTATTTTTAGTAATGTAACGTTACCTTGTTTTTCAAAAGGACGGTAATGGAGTCAAAATATCTAAGGAAAAAGTTTTAAAATTGAACGTGATATCCATGGTTCGCCTTGGTGACGGTATCCCTCGAGCTGCTGCCTTCATGGTAAGAACAAAAACCGTGAACACTGATGATGACGCTTTGGGAGTCTTGAGGCATCTTGTCCTATAGTAAAGAATGATCAGAAAATAGTTCCGTTGGAGGTTTTGTAATCTAATGTTTCGTACAGGTATTTTTTTTTGTTTTGTTTTGTTCAATCCAGCTCTCTGATTGGATATCATGTTGGGCAAACTTTATGGTTCACTAATTGAAAAATATATTGTGAGTCTACCGTTTGATGCGACCATGATACTCATATATCTTTATTATTGATGGATTTATAATTGAATGCTCTGAAATTTAAATTTGCAGCAATATGGCAATACTCCCATCGCCCGTAATAAAAAAACTCAAACATTTTAATGCCGAATTTCATTTTTTTTTTTTTTTGTGTAACAACATTTTTATGGACACCATCGTATTAATTTGTATAACTCTAGTAAGAAAAATATATTTGTATCCAGTAGGCCATTTACCCAGGCATATGCTGCGACATCTACGAGGAAGGAAGAACATAGTAATCCAGTCTTGTATCATCAATATTAGAGGTCATAATGCAAGAACAAATACCTCCGCCTTGCCTCGATTTATTACAAGCATTTTATATCAACACTTATATTTTTTCTGCATATTGTTTGCCCATATTATTGCTATAATGGTAGGTTGTGTAACAGTTGGACGTTACACAAACGTTGGACGTTGGATGTCTTTGTTAGAGCTCTTCCTATGATTAAATTTTTTCGTTTGTTATTTACTTTGTTCATGGTTGTCAGATAAATAAATGTCTGTCTGTCTGTATGCATGGGTCATTGGTCCACAATGGTCCAGCCTGAAGAGTGACTACACTCAATATGTTAACATGATGTATATTTGTTGTTGTTGTTGCATAGACATTTTCTTGCAGGACAACATTTTTTTTTCTTTACGTTGGAGCCTATAGCGCCTGTAGGCTATTTATTCTTTGAGGGCTCAGGTTTGTGCAGGTTTTGTACAGGGCCATGCACATTCTGGAGGGTCGTGATGGTTGGCCCTCACCCGTTAGTGGCGCAGGCTGGATTTTTATAGTGACACCTGTGATGTATAGGTGAAGATCCCGTTTTCTGTGATGTTCGAATTGTCAGTCAGGCTCATGCTGCCACCTGGTGCTCCCCCCGCCGCACTTGTAGTCGCAGTCGGAAGAACAGGTATGCCTCATGCGGGTTTCTTCGGCCATTCGACAATAGATTTGACAGTTGCGCCTTGATGGGACTTGAACTCGGGACCTTCTGCTCACCTACCAGGCTCTTGTCAACCTGGACAAGAACCCAATTAATGAAGGTTGAAAGAGTTGTCCCCGGCAGGATTCGAATTCTGGACATGGAGCTCACCACTTCAAACCACTCGGCCACCACCTTCCCCTGCAACATAGCTGCAAACACAAATGAGTTTTTCTGCAATACGTTTTCGGACAAGATTTTAGATGATTTAGCAAACCAGCGACACAGTATGTATCATTTTTAAAGAAAAGTTGAGAGTTGCCTGTGTGAGTCCCAGCATCCTGCATGGCTCATCTTGCGCTTTGACACCGTCTGTCAGGCGACACAAGAAACCTGACGATCTAAGTGACAGGTCTTCTTGCCTCGAGTTACCTGTCGTGTTGAAGGTGGACACCAGTAATCAGCTCGTTGGTTGTTACACATGCACATAGATATACAAGAAGCGCTTGAAATACATGGTTTTGTAGTTAAGGCCCCACCACCACCGCCCCTCACAAACACTGCATGGTAGGGTACGCCGTAAAACAAAAATTCTTTTTCTCAACTTTGGCATGCCAATTTCCTATGTAAAATGGAATTCTAAGACGATTTTATCATATTTCCATTTTTGCTTTTAAGCAATTCTTACTATGCATAATCGCAGTTTTATATTGCACCCTTATCGAATAATGCTTAAATGAGTACGCAGTGTCCGGTTCGTCCTGTTTATTGCATCATGCACCAATATGAGTTCCAAATGACTAGCGTGGTAAGCTCTTTCTGATCAGTTGGTTCATCAGGCACTACATCACAGTGTCACAGCCTCTACGTTGGCCTAGAACGTGTCCATCATGTCCTTCTTAGACCTGAAGCAGGGCATGGTCTCCCGGTGGTGGGCCCGAGCCCGGATGAACCCGTCTCTGGCCTGCTGCCCCACCACTGCTGCCGCAGCTTCTGGCACCTGCTTTACGACTCTTTCGGTGCTTTGAGTGTGGATAGAGAACTCCGGAACCTCGTACAGCTTGACCAGGATCTCCTGGATCTGATCCCCGGACAGTGAACAGGTGAATGCCGGCTCGTGCACCTGACCAGGCTGCCAGATGATCAGTGTCTGCAAGCTGGTGGCTGACAAGTTCAGCTTGGGTGTGATGCGAGGTCTTACACTGGTGTCCCCATACTCCTCGCCAGCCCTCAGCTTCAAAAGCTGGGTCACGGCGAACCTGCGGTCGTCCTCACTCTGACTCGCCATCAGCGAGAGGAGGACACATTTTGAGTGTGCGAACCATGCTCCTCTCCGCACGTAGAAGGTCACAGCTGTTTGGACCTTCTTGGGCTGCGACCTCATCACTCTGAGCTGCGTGAGGATGTGCTTGGGGCCGTCCTCTAGTCTGTGGTGAACCTTGATGTCGTAGTAAAGTTTGAAATACACCTGCAGGCAGTACTTGACTAGGATTTCCAGTGTGTTCAGTTCTTTGCCAGTCAGTCCATGCTTTCTGGTCCACATGTACACAAGCGGCTGGGCTGTGGTGAGCCATCTGGAGTGGGACACCTTGCCACGCTTGATCTCCTGCAGCTCGGACGGGAGAACGCTCCGCTTCACAGCCTGGACCAGCTGGTAGGAGACCTGCTGGTCAGTGGACATGTTGACCAGGATATACTCCGGTATCTCCCTGAGATCTTCACCGCCTGGCACTCCTCTGAACTCTGCGTTGTACTGCATCTCATTCACGCTGGACAGCAGACTGCACACTGGACCCGTGAAGCCAGTGTCAGATGAGGTAGGCCCGTCGATGCTGGTGATAAGGTGGCGCAGGGGCAACTCGTTTGTGTGCAACACGCATATACTCCAGAAGAGCTTGCGTCCCAGCATCTTCTCCAAATAGGCGTGAGTACCACCCTTCCACCCCGTGTTGGCCCTAGTTGAGTCACCTACAGTACGATCAGTGAGTCGGTGGAGTCATATGTCACCAGCAGATCATAGAGAGCCTGAGCCACCTTGAACGCAGGCTTCTCAGGTGGCACCGGGTCCTCTGGTACAAATTACCATGGGTACCTTCCAGATGGCTCCTCTGTCACTGACACATACTCTTCCCTGATCAACCTTGGGTGCAGTTTCCCATAGCTGTCGGGCACCATCGCCCTGGTCTTGTCCTTCCTCCCATCGTAACCCAATCCAACTATTTTGGTACCCTGGTGCTTCCCCTGGTCAAGGTCCCTGGCCGATGCCATGGCATCCTGCCTGGCCCTCCTCAGCTTGTTAGGATCGCAGACCAGGTACGACATGTCTGGAGAGAGGTGGCCGTCAGCGATAAGGTCCTGGAGGAATCCAGAAGCCAAGGCAGCAACAGCAGTGGGCGGAACGTCGAACCGGATGCTTGCCAGTGCCAGGTTCTGGACTGGCATTGTGTTTCTTCTTGCAGCTGGCCTGTCCAAGTACTGCATCACAAGGGGTGCCAGGGACCCCAGCCTCTCCCTGAGCTGTCGGTCTACCAGTATGGCAGCCTCCTGTTGCTCCTGCCTCTTTCCTCTGAGTGGCAGGGTGAACGACTCCTCTGTCCCATCCTCAGAATCCTGGTGATCTTCAGCCTGGCCCAGGAACATCTGCTCCTGCAGCTCAAGACGTCTGACCTTTTCATCTTTCTGCTTCTGCTTCTTCAGCTTAGCCTCCTCTTCCAACTGCTTTCTCTTTGCTGCTCTCACTTGTCTATGTGTCTCATTCTTGTCTACCCCTGTCATCATCATTGCACTCTCCTCCCCAACTTTGATCCTCTGGTAGTACAGCCACTCCAGGTCTAAAGTAGGGACTTTGCTGGCCAGGGGGCAGTCACACTGCACGTGTGCTCTCGCGTGGCACAGCTGGGGGTTGGAGCAGTGGGATTCCTGATCCTTGCAGAGGAAGATCGTGTGAGGGCAGGCCGTTATTTCAAACAGCCTGTCCATATTCTTCTCCACGAATTCCTTTACTGCTTTAGTTGCTCTGTCTCTCACCACTTCACTAACCTTCTTCCAAAAAGTATCTATCCTTCTGGTCACGGACCGGTCAATAACAACCACTGGAGGTGCAAACTGGGCGTTTGATTTCTTCCACTGGGCAAGCACCATGGGGGTCAGATCCTTCGCAATGTCTCTCACTGGGTACCCCCGCTTGTCAACACCCTCCCGGATGCCACTGAGTTCTTGGAGAAGGATTCCCCTCTTCATCACGCCGCGATACGTAGGCTCCTCACTCTCAGCAAACTCTCGTCCACCGCCAACAAAGGCGGCCAACTTGGATCCAGAGCTCTGTCTAGTTGCAGGCTTCGACCCACTTGGTTTACAAGGAGAAGCCATCCTGAAAAAGACGATCATGAATTGATGATAGGTGCAAATGAAGCCGTTACTTTAGCGGGCCTAAGCTATGTTTTGCATATAAATATAAAAGTCCATTTTTGCATAGCAAGAAGATCTCAAACCAAAAAGTTGAATTGGACAAACCACCCTTAAAATTCAATTTTACATAAGAAAACACCCTGCCAAATTCGAAATAATCTATATTTCACTTTTCATTGGACCTACGGCGTACCCTACTGCACGGATCTTCATGTGTGGCTGATAATTAACCACGAACTAATACATAATTATGAAGCCATTTATGTGCGTGAAAGTAGTAATAACTTCTCTCTCACAAATGAGATTATTATTAAATGAATCGTGTTCTGCAATTATTTTCAGTAATTCAATCAGTGTTTAGCGTGGAGGCAGAGTTTCCATGACAGCGTCGAGGTAACCAGTTTAACACACACCACGAAACATTCTGGTTCATGTGCAATCATACTTCGGGCATATCTTGTATTCATTACTCATTTATGAATTATGTGTCACAGGTGGTGGATGTTTAAGCCTGTTGTATTATTCATTACTCACTTATGAATTATGCGTAACAGATGGTGCAGGTTTAAGCCTGTTGTACTCTCGCTGAAATAAAATTGCGTGGGTATGTAGTGACGATGACAGCGTGCAACAGTGTAGTAAAGTTGATGATCCATTACGTATGTTACATGTCGCGTGCACAGTCAAGGATACAGAGTCGCCCGTATTGTTCCAGGATTTCCCTTACAGGCAGGACCAGACCTTAGGCTGGAAAATAGATGAGGGGAAAAGGTCTCCAAATGCCTCTCAATAAATCCCAACTAAATAAAGTCACTTTTGCCATAGTTGTGGTCTGACCCTCCATGGCTGGGGGAGGCGAGGGAGCGAAGGAAGGAAATTTGGCAAGTTATTCTAAAGTTTACGGGTAAAATGATGAAAGAATGACGATGTCTACTTGAATAAGAAGGCATGAAAGTGAGATCAGGCGGCTTGATGAGAAGGAAGTCCTGTACATCGAGAACAGTAAGCGTGGAGAAGATAGGAAGATTAGCAGCACTGAGGCGCACTCTGAGATACTTGTACTAGCTGAGGAATATGAGTTGAGTAAAGTAACCTTACGATGTATTCTGTTTAGTTATGAGTGAGGGACGTTGCTCAATACATACCAAGAAGTCCTCAGTAAAGGTCAAGAGAGAGACCCTTGCCCTTCAGTACCTGTGTGACGGAGGCGCTGCAGAATCCCTGGCTACACGGAAGTATTACATGGCATGAGATTAGTATCAGCGCCATATCAAAGCGGCTTACACATATCAAAGTTACCTGAATAATCATGAATAGCATCGTTCACGTGTGTTTAGCAGTCACACACCAGAATGAGGTCTGATCACACACCACCACAGCCTGGACTGATGTGCACGTCAGCGTCTGACAACAACCGCGGGAAGACAGATGTTGCTGGGATGTCTTTGCTCCTTCCTGCCTCACGTGATGAACTATCGGAAAGTTTGTCATGGATTACCATACAGAACTCATGCGTGTAATATATTTGTTTAAAAAAAAAAGTGATACAAAACAAATTCTTTTTACCGTTATTTACTTTTATGATATTTTTCCGTGAATGAGGACTGACTTTGATTGAAAAATTTGATTGGTTTCAGGCAAAAAAATAGAATGTGTGTAACATCGCCTTTCCCCAGGCTTTGTAATACGTGTGTGTGATACACGGAGGCCTTCAACACGTAGGCTTCAGCTATTCTATTCAGCTATTATTTTTATTCTATTCCCCCGAATAGGGGGACCAAGGAGTTGTTGTGGGTGAAGGAGGATGAAACCATAGAGTTCTGTAGAAATGGAAGTGAAAGGGAGCATCAGGCAGCAAGGAAACGTACATAAGAAAGAACATAAGAAAATAAGGAAGCTACAAGAGGCCGCGAGGCCGACACGTGGTAGTTCCTGTCACCTAACACTACCTACATCCACCTTTCTTCCCCATCCATGAACCTATCCAGCCCCTCTTTAAAGCTCCCTAATGACTCCGCACTAACTACCTACGACGATTAGCTACGTAAGATGATCCTGATTATGGGCGGCATGAGGTGACATCTTACTGAGGGTGAACATTACGTTATCTAACCATGGAGAGACTTAGGTAGCATTTTAAAAAGGAGGAGAAAAAATATCTGAAGTATTGGTGGCGTGCGGTACTATCTGACGATAGGAGGCGAGAGGGGGTGGAGGGAGACGTGGTCGTGGTGGCGCGGATGTTAGGTTTATTTTTTATTTCTTTTATTTTTTATTTTTTTATTATTTTTTTTTTTTTACATAGGAGCCTATAGCGCCTGTAGGACAGTCTTGATGCTGGTCGATCTCGCCCGTTAGTGGCGCAGGCTGGATTTTTTATAGTGACACCTTTGTGGTTTAGGTAAGATCGCGTATCTAGCCCTTGATTTTCCAGTCAGGATCATGCAGCCCCTAGAGTTTTCTTTCTCACCATCGCATCGAAGAACCGGTATTATGCTCATGTGGGTTCTTTCAAGTCACATCGACGGGATTTGACAATTGCTTCTTGGTTGGGACTTGAATTAAGAGAACTGCAACTCGAGAAATGCAGTGGTCGCTGCAGTTTTAAATCAAAGGTTGGTCTACTGTGTTTGGCTCCGGACTAATATTTTTCATAAATTAATTTCGCGATAAACATTGATGCACCGCATCTGAATACCAAAAAATATAGTTCTTCTGTTGTTCTACTAATTATATGGATGACATGCATTACGATGGAACGTTCTATAATAGCAATTAATGCAAATTACTCGCCTCGAGTAGCAAAGCTTAATATATTTTTTACATGTATATTGTGGCATGTAAAATTTGGGTGATGTTCACACTGTTTTCTAAGACAGTACTGCTGCGTCTGGCAAACGCTTGTCAAAATACAATAAGCAATGCCTTGAAAAAACGAAGAATAAAGAATGCCGAAATCGGCTTGTTGCTGCGACAATGTAGGTTATAATTGTGGAGGCGACGTGCCGCGACGGGGAGTGGTGGGCGGGGAGATTGTGGCGGGGAGATTGAATCAAAACATTGCCACTTCACGCGTCGACTCATTGCACTTCTAGGCTTTCTATCTGATTGATACACAATAATAACAGGAAAATATGACTGCCTAGGTATAGATAACTTCTAAACATACGTTATTGACTATATAATATCATAGAGTAACATTGACCTCGCCTCCTCAACTATAACCTACTTGGTTATTTGGTTAAATACATGTTTTACAGACTCAGGCTTCTATACAATATACATATAGAAGAAAATCGTTCTTAAAATTATACTTTTGTGTTTTAAGTGCAGTGAAATAAGCCCATATTTTTCTTTCAGGTTGACCAACTTTTCACCAAATTGTGAGTTAAAACTGCCAGCGACCACTGGCATTTCGGAGTTGCAGTTCTCTCTAATTCGGGACCTTCTTCTCCCCTATCAGGCTCTTGAAAGAGTTGCCCCCGGCAGGATTCGAACTCGGAACATTGAGTTCAGCACTCCAAGACGCTAACCACTCGGCCACCGCCTCCCCTTGACACGTGACAATGGAACGCTGAGACATTAGTGAAGGAGGGAGGGAAGGGGGAAGGGACTACATATTGCCCGTGGTTTTGTTGTTTTTGCTTATTAAACGGGTTAGAGAGAGAGAGAGAGAGAGAGAGAGAGAGAGAGAGAGAGAGAGAGAGAGAGAGAGAGAGAGAGAGAGAGAGAGAGAGAGAGAGAGAGAGAGAGAGAGAGAGAGAGAGAGAGAGAGAGAGAGAGAGAGAGAGAGAGAGAAAAAAAAAAGTCAAGATGGCCTGTCCTGGCAACCATTATACATATAATACCAACAAAGCAGGACCATAAATAAGCTAACAGTCTCTAATTACATAGTATGACAAATACACGAATATGAAAAGTCGCCCATTGCGCCGTGTCTTCCATCAATGGGAGGTGAAATAAGCTGTTTTAGGCAGACGCTGTGAGGGAATAAAAATCTTTGAAACATGCAGAGTCGCCTGGAACAACGCTCGTGTGTTGAAGTGTGAAATGATTACTTGCCACGCACGCCACGCACGCCAAAACATAAGAAAATAATAAGTCTCAATGTGTTGAATTTGTCGACGAGAGAAAAATAGAAGAGGCAATCGACAAGCTGCTGCCTCAGTTTTGAGAGGATTCTTAAGGAAATTAAGCGTTGCTGTATTTCCAAAGACTTCATAATTCACTGTGTCTGGACGGAAACAAACACATCCCTTTGGTGGACTCAAGACCGCTGCTAATGCTGGCTTATCAGTAGCTGCAGAGCGTTCCGGGAATCCGCTGTTAATCTGTTGATGTACAGGCGACTCGTAGGCGGGTAGTTGGGGGGGGGTGGTCTTGTTTGACTAGAGAGAGAGGGAGAGAGAGAGAGAGAGAGAGAGAAGAGAGGAGAGAGAGAGGAGAGAGAGAGGAGGGAGAGAGAGAGAGAGAGAAGAGGAGAGAGAGAGAGAGAGAGAGAGGAGAGGAGAGAGAGAGAGAGAGAAGGGGAGAGAGAGAGAGAAGAGAGAGAGAGAGAGAGAGAGAGAGAGAGAAGAGGAGAGAGAGACGAGAGAGAGAGAGAGAGGAGAGAGGAGAGAGAGAGAGAGAGAGAGAGAGAGAGAGATAGAGAGAGAGAGACTACTAGATCAATGTGATATTACACCACCTTTAATATAATAAATAATGAATATAATGATAATACTAATAATGAAACACAAATATAATAATAATGCTTAGTGTTGAAATAGGCTAATACGATTCACCTGGTCAATCATTCATGCAAAGGGAAATTAACACAGTATTCAGTGACAAAGGCCCAGGTAAAGGAAGAAATCTGTATGCATGTCTTAAATTGAACGTGAAAGCCCGAGTGTGACGTCTGCTTAGATATTGTTGATTGTTATGTCCAATGAGCAACACAGAATAGGGTCGTGCTTACTAAGTGTGCGTGTGTCTGTGGCTGTGTGTGGGTGAAGGAGGGAATGACGGAATAAATAAGTAGCATGCATATATAGTAAAATAGCCCTGAATTTAGCGAGGAGGAAAAATAATAGTGAAAAATAGCAAAGTGCGCTGTGAAGCAAAATAAAAAAAAACGTAAGTAGATTTAAGGAAATAGAGCAAGAACAAATCAATCAATCAGTCATTGGGTGTATACGCCGGGTGGCGCGTCGCCTCGCCTACCCTGCGACACCACTCCTGGGGGTCACCACGCGCGATTCCCCATGTAGGCTCCCTTCCCATACTAAGCAACTCTTGACAGGAAACATCAACTTGCCCCAGCCACGAGCCTTGTGGGCGCCCCCTTAGCCTCTTCCACGCCGGATTGTCTCTTACAGATACAACCCGTTGGGAAAATTCGGTTTCAGTGTAGCGTACCACATGCCTATATAGCCGAGGTTGGCGCTGACAAACTATGCAGGTAATAGGCCTTGATTCAGTCTCACGGTGCAGTCGCTGATTTTACACGTAATCGTCCCAGCTATACCCCATGATTCTGTGAAGACACTTATTACCAAAGGCATCGATTCGCCTCTACAAGTCGCTATTTAATGTCTATGTCTCAATCATGGAGTAAGACAGGAATCACCAGCGACTTAAAGATCCGGATCTTTGTCTTACTGTACAGGTACCGACAACGCCAAATACTCGTGCTGAGTGAGTCCATAACACCGTGGGTTATGCCAATCCGCCGTAAGACTTCTTGACATGTCCCGCCGTTATTATGGACTGCGCTATCAAGGTATGAAAATCTTTCCAAGATTTCAATGTCCTCGCCGCACGCATGAAGAGACTGTACTGTTTCATCTAGTATAGCTTCCAAACACCTGGACCTTGGTCCTGAGCCAGGAGACCTCAAGTCCCAAAGGCTTTGACTCCTCGTGCAGCGCCTCGAGAGCCATCACCAGGACCTCCAGCGATTCAGCAAAGATTACTGCATCATCGGAAAAAAACAATATCAGTAAATATGGTGTTCATGATCACAATCACTTTGATCTACAACTTTGCCCAATATCCAGTCCATACAAGTATTGAAATGTGATGGGGCAAGGACGCACCCTTGCCTCACTCCAGTATTCATAGGAAAAAAGTTGGATACACCTCCCCCACACTTCACAGCACTCTCTGTTCCAGAGTAGAGTAGAAAAAGTAGTAGAGAAAAAAGGAAGGAAGGAAGAAATGGAGTGGAAGGCAACGAGGCAGACTTTATGGAAAAAGGAAAGAAAGAGGAGATAGAGCAAAGAAGAAAAGAAGAAGAGGAGGAAGAGGAGGAGGTAAGACAAGCCCCAGTAGGCAATGTACAAAGTGTATCAACAACAACGCCGAGGCAAAGCGGCGCTAATCCAGGGAGTTGCTGAGGCTCAAGGCGGCTTCCAAAAACTGATGTATCCCCCCCCCCTGCCCTCCTGCCCCCCTCTCCGCCTCAACCTCCTCATCCTTCCTCCTCTTCATCTTATGCCTCAGTCTTATTCCTCTCTATCTCCTTCAGAGAGAAGCCCTGCCCATCCTGTCTCGCCACGCCTCAAGTAACCCAAAAGAGTAAGTAACCCATGGGTGTGAAATGCCAAGTTCTTACCTGATTACCTGAGGGACACCTTAACGCAGGTGTATGGGGAGGTGCTAGCTTTCTCCTCCTCCTCCTCCATCTTCTTATTCCTCCTCCTCCTCTTCCATCTAAAATCTGTAGGGGTGGACGAGATCTCGCCGCGACAACTTCGCGAATGTCACAGTCAACTTTCGCTCCCATTAAAGATTATTTTCAATAAATCGCTAGGTGAAAAAAATGTTCCTAGTATGTGGAAATTAGCTAATGTTACACCGATATTCAAGAAAGGGAGTAAGAGCCTCGCAAGTAATTATCGCCCAATTAGTCTAACGTCCGTGATTGTTAAACTATCTGAGAAAATATTGCGGGATAAAATAGTGTCTTTTCTCGATGAAAATAACTCAATACTAAACTCCCAGCATGGATTTTGAAATAAGAGATCCTGCTTAACAAACCTACTGGATTTTTTTAATGTCATTTATTCAAACTGGGACGCTAAAATTCCCTCGGATGTAACATACCTTGATTTTCAGAAAGCCTTCGATACAGTTCCCCATAAGCGACTGTTGACCAAGCTAAGGGCACATGGCTTAGGAGAGCAATTATGTTCATGGATTGGCGATTGGCTTTCAAATCGTAAACAACGGGTAGTAATAAATGGCGAGGCATATGATTGGTTAGATGTTACTAGTGGGGTGCCTCAGGGCTCGGTTTTGGGTCCTACTCTTTTTCTGATATATATCAAAGATCTAGACTGCGGACTTGTATCTAAAATATAGAAATTTGCAGATGACACCAAATTAGGCGGTAAAGCATATACTAGAGAAAACTGCGAACTCATACAAAGTGATCTCGACAAACTATCAGATTGGAGTGATAAATGGCTATTAAAATTCAATTCCGATAAATGTAAAGTAATGCATATAGGCAACGACAACCTCAAATATAACTATCAAATGCAAAATAAATCGTTAACTGAAGTACAGCAGGAAAAGGATTTAGGTGTCATCATCAGTAATGATCTTAAAACCAGTCCGCATTGCCTAGCTGCCAATAAAAAGGCAAATATGATGTTGGGCTTTATTAAACGTAACTTTGAACATAAAACTCCGAAAGTAATGACACAATTATACACGTCCTTGGTTAGGCCGCACTTGGAATATGCCGTTCAATTCTGGTCGCCCCGTTTCGTAAAAGATCAAGCCAAATTGGAATCAGTTCAAAGAAGAGCAACCAAACAAATTCCATCTCAGCGAAATTCATCTTATGAAGAGAGACTGCGGAAACTTAATATGTTTTCCTTAAAGGATCGTAGAATCCGTGGGGACTTGATAGAAACCTTTAAGATCTTAAAAGGTTTTGATGTCATTAATCAAGAGAACCTATTCGAGCTTTCAACTCAAGTGACAACAAGAAATAATGGTTTAAAAGTAAACGGTCAACGCTGCATCACCGATCTCCGTAAAAATTATTGCAATGTTAGAGTCGTTGATCGATGGAACAAGTTACCAGCAAATGCTGTCGGAGCCAGCACAATAACTACATTCAAAAACAGACTTGACGCGCACTGTAAAGTAAATGGGTATTGATAGTGCGAATTCGTATCTAGTCCCCCGTATCGATTAGTTGTAGTGGTAGTGGTAGTTGTAGTTAGTATTTTTCATATCCCATCATTCTGCACTATGAAACTTCCATGTTCCTATCCTCTTTAGGGACATGGTATCATTTTCCAACTGTTTTCTTACAAGTAGTTGATAATTAGTAGTATGTAGTTCAGCAGATACCCTCGCTATGGACCAATAGGTCTCCTGGTGTCTGTTATTCCTATGTAATCCTATGTAATCTCTTGGGTGCACAGTATCATCCGTCACTTAAACTTCATCTGCTTCATCATATTCCCAATAACAGGAGGGCAGGATCAGTATGGCTTACCTTCATTATAAATGCTTAATATAAGACGTAAACAAAGTTTACGTCTTCCTCTTGAAACTTTACACTTCTTGGCAATACTCCTCGGCTCTCCTCACTTCGCCCGATCCTCTGCACAGTCACCCACCCGTATACGAGGCGCCTCACTTACGTTGTCTGCCTGCTATGGTCCTTCCCAGCGACGCGTCTCACCCAAAGGACCTCCTAATTAAGACGTCAGGTGGCGATTGGGGGCGCAGGTAACGCCGGCCGGGCGTGCAGCCCCACTAAACAGCTGGCCAAGTGAACCGACTGCGCCATCTGTTGCGGAAATGCCTCACTAAAGGGGATGAAGCATTCATACATACGTACCGTGTTTATCTCAAACATGACGTGTGTGTACCTGGAGGCAGACGCGGAGGACATGGCGCCCAGGGGGAGTGAGCGGAGCGACGAGGAGAGGAGTGGATGAGAGAAGTAAAAGTAAAGAGGAAGAATGCGAGAGGGAAGAAGGAAGGAAGAAAAATGGCTCCACAATGGCCAAAAATGGCCAAAATAGCGTGAAAACTATACTATTGTTGTAAAGTGATAGTAAAGAATTATGTGATTTTTTTTTTGTGTGTGTGTGTAGTAATAATTATAAGCTACCCTTATGCAGAAGTATTGTATGAAATGAGTTAGAGGAAAATAACATTTGTAATGTTTTTGTTCCCAAGATCAGTCCAGTGTTCTTTGGTCCGTTCATCGATATGAAAAGTATAATTGTGAGCCTCAAAACACAGAGTAAGATATTTCTGAGCTAATTTTGCGTTAAAGGATATCAGGGTATAGGTATACGTATATTGTATTACTGTTACCGGTTCCTTGCAGTTCATCATTACTAAGTCAGTGAGTGTTGAGGAGTCAGCTAGTTTAATCCCATATTCCGGAAACATATTAACGTAAACATGGATTATCATAGTGTATATTGGTACTGAAAACAGACATTCTATTTAACTTTTTAATTAAAACAGTTATAGGGTTTTAAGATACTTTATTTAGTTTTTTAATGACAAAAGAGCTGCTTTATATCCGAATATTCATTCGCCGAATTGTACAATCCCGTGCACCACCAGGCGCTAGTTTTGTAAACATTTACATGCATGCCGAACTATGTGTGTGCCGTGACTGACTGCAAATCAAACTCCAGACTTTAAGAAAATAAACACAAAAGAATGAAAGTAGTCGAATGATGGGTCAACTTCCCTCCTACCAAGAGAGAAACAAAGAAAAGGAAGTTGTGAGAGGAGAGGTGCAGGCGGCCAATGGGCTGGAAGGCTACAGGGAATCACGCTATCTGTTTCTTGAACTTAATTAGCTGGAGGAATGGACCCATACTAGAACACCCGGATCCAGGGATTTTTGCATATAAAGCGTGGGAGAAAAACTGCCCACTAATTATATCCAGGATGAAAAATGCTCTACAATGCCAAGGACAAGATGTCATTGATGGACATGAAGGCCCCCCAACCAACACCCCCTCAAGCTCAACAACCACTCAGTGTGACAGACAAACAGCGCTCCCTGCAAAAGAGGTGTTTTTGTTTCAAAACGTCCAGGAATAAGTCAAAATAAGAGTCAAAGACCTGTCTTGGTATTGTTGATATCAGTGCGGCACGTGGTTCTTGGTGTGGTTGGTGTAATTTGCAGAGTGCAGCAGGCTAAAAGTAAGGTTGTTTTGATTTCGCCGCGTATTCAAAGTATAGCATAAATAGAGAGATACGTCTGAATATTCATGAAAGACGGCAAGTATACGTGATTTCCTTTATATAAAGTATCAAAGAAAATTCATTCAAAATTATATATCGGGTATTTTAACATTTTGCGCATTATAAACTATAATAAAATAGAGGATTCATTTTAATCATATTAACAAACACAAAATACATTATTCTAGGCCAAAAATGTATGCCCCTGTTGTGAGCTATCTTCCAATCTAAAATCTAAATTTTGGCGTTGATAGATATCTACAACAGCTAATGGAACCAAACCAATTACCCTGGCGTATCTAATCAATCTTTACGAAACCACACATTAACTTTCCAGCAT
>JACEEZ010009567.1:57500-92500 GCA_016584305.1 Chionoecetes opilio | reverse complement strand
GAGAGCGAGAGAGCGAGAGAGCGAGAGCGAGAGAGCGAGAGCGAGAGAGCGAGAGCGAGAGAGCGAGAGCGAGAGAGCGAGAGCGCGAGGGAGAACGAGAGAGCGAGAGCGCGAGCGAGAGAGCGAGAGAGCGATAGAGCAAGAGCAAGAGCGAGAGAGCGAGAGCAAGAGAGCGAGAGAGCGAGAGCGAGAGAGCGAGAGAGCGAGAGAGCGAGAGCGAGAGAGCGAGAGCGAGAGAGCGAGAGCGAGAGAGCGAGAGAGCGAGAGCGAGAGAGCGAGAGCGCGAGGGGGAAACGAGAGAGCGAGAGCGCGAGCGAGAGAGCGAGAGAGCGATAGAGCAAGAGCAAGAGCGAGAGAGCGAGAGCAGAGAGCGAAGAGGCGAGAGCGAGAGAGCGAGAGAGCGAGAGAGCGAGAGCGAGAGAGCGAGAGAGCGAGAGCGAGAGAGCGAGAGAGCGAGAGCGAGAGCGAGAGAGCGAGAGCGAGAGAGCGAGAGAGCGAGAGAGCGAGAGCGAGAGAGCGAGAGAGCCAGAGAGCGAGAGAGCGAGAGAGCCAGAGAGCCAGAGAGCCAGAGAGCAAGAGAGCAAGAGGGCAAGAGAGCAAGAGAGCGAGTGAGCGAGAGAGCGAGAGAGCGAGAGAGCGAGAGAGCGAGAGCAAGAGAGCTAGAGAGCGAGAGAGCTAGAGGGCGAGAGAGCGAGAGCAAGAGCAAGAGCAAGAGCGAGAGCGAGAGCGAGAGCGAGAGAGCGAGAGAGCAAGAGAACAAGAGAGCGAGAGAGCTAGAAAGCGAGAGGGAGAGCCAGAGCAAGAGAGGGAGAGAAGGGTGGGTGGGAATTCCATTAATAACATCATATAACTTCTACACACAAAAACAAGACGAGTAGGAGCAAGTCGCCGCCGCGTCTTGCCCGTCATCTCCTGCTAATTGAAACTCACTTTGTAAATCATTAAACATTTTTTCCTGCTGCTCTAGTGGTCTCCTTATATTTTCTTCTATATATAATTATAATTTCTATGTTCTTTTTCTTTTCTTTTCTTTTTCAATACTGATTTTGTATCGTTTTTTTCAACCTTATTTTCATCTTTGATTGTATACCTTCCTTGCATATTTTCTCTCTTATTCAGTTTTCTCTTTATCTTCCCATTTCCTTTTATCATCTCTTTCATATCTAATATTTTGATTTTCCCTTATTTTATATTTCCTTTTTAACTTTTCTTTCCTTTCATTTTACCCTCTTCACTTTTTCTGTCGTTTTTTTCCCTTCTTTTCTTCTTCTCTTTTTCTTTATTTGTTTCTCTGTTTTATTCTAATGGTCAAGTTTGTGTCCCTATTTACATAGATTTTCTCTTCTTCTATTTTCTCTCTGTGCTAGTGTGTTCTTAATCCTTTTCTTCTTTGATTTCATTCTCTACCTTCCTATCTCTTCTCTTCGTCATAGACTTACCCTTGTTTAGGGAGGCATTTTGTTTTATTTATTCTCGCATCTTTCTTATATTTGTGTTTGCCTTGTGTATCGTTATCTTTTTCTTTTCTTCTTTCCTCCTTTCGCACCTCTACCCTTTCCCTTTCTGTTTTTCTCTCCTTCTCTCAATCTCTCTTTTTTTCTCTCACAGGTTATCTTCATTTATTTAATTTTTCCAGTCCTTTAATTTCCTTTCCTCCTTGTGCTATTCATTCTCACCCTCTTTTTCACCTTTATTATTGTCTTTACTCATGATTACTTCCGGGTTTTTTTTTGTTACCTTCTCTGATTATTCCTTTTTTTCTCTAGTTTTCTTTTTCATTCATTTCAGTTTTTTCTCAGTTTCTTTTTGTCATTCCTTCCATTACTTCCGTCCCTTCTCTCGGTTTATTTGTCTTATTCCTCGTTTTCCAGATTTTTTTCGCTGTATAGTCTCTCTCTCTCTCTCTCTCTCTCTCTCTCTCTCTCTCTCTCTCTCTCTCTCTCTCTCTCTCTCTCTCTCTCTCTCTCTCTCTCTCTCTCTCTCCTCTCTCCTCTCTCTCTCTCTCTCTCTCTCTCTCTCTCTCTCTCTCTCTCTCTCTCTCTCTCTCTCTCTCTCTCTCTCTCTCTCTCTCTCTCTCTCTCTCTCTCTTCTCTCCTCTCTCCCTCTCTCTCCTCTCTCTCTCTCTCTCTCTCTCTCTCTCTCTCTCTCTCTCTCTCTCTCCTCTCTCTCTCTCTCTCTCTCTCTCTCTCTCTCTCTCTCTCTCCTCTCTCTCTCTCTCTCTCTCTCTCCTCTCTCTCTCTCTCTCTCTCTCTCTCTCTCTCTCTCTCTCTCTCTCTCTCTCTCTCTCTCTCTCTCTCTTCTCTCTCTCTCTCTCTCTCTCTCTCTCTCTCTCTCTCTCTCTCTCTCTCGCTCTCTCGCGCCTTATCGAGAGACCATGTACGACCATGTGTCTCCAGCTTATGAAGAACTAAAGTGAATCAGAATAGGACAGAAACATGAATTTGATGTATTAGTACATGTATATAAGTCCCTATTTATAGTTTATCCTGAATGGTTCTGTGACTATGAAAAGGTATCTGATGTCACTAGGGAACACACGAGGCAGAATGATAATATATATATACCACGCTTCAAGACTGACACAGGGGCCCGATCACTAAAAGTTTTGGGCCCAACACTGTGGAATGCTCTGCCCTACCACATAAAACTTGCAGTAACATTATCTAAATTCAAGACTGGCCTTATTCATCATTGTAATATATGACCACAGAGCCACAGAATAAACCCCTTACTTACTGATAAATTTAAGTACTTTCTATTAGCTTTGTATATACTGTATATATTTGTTTTATTTGAATATTTTAATATGTATGTAATAACCACTACCCTGTGGAAATAAAAATTGAATTGAATTGAATTATCATCCTCAGTCAGGCTTTCCTCAATTATAATATATTTTCTCTTACTTCAATTATTCCTCTTTTTTCCTCAATCTCCTACTCATCATTCTTCTGGTCCTTCTCCTTTTCCTATCTTATTTTCAACATCTCTCACATCCTCCTACTCCTCTTCCTTTTTTTTTTTTTTTTTTTTTACATCACAAGGAACTGGCCAAGGGCACAGCAAAAATGGGTAACACAAAGCCCGCTTAGTTGCCAGTCCCTATAAAGAAGACAGTAAGAGAATAAAATAAAAACAGAGGGGTAGACCAATTTAGTTCCTGCTCTAATTCCTACGTCACCACTACTTTGGCTTGTCTTACCATACCACTTTACCTTCCACCTAACAAACAGTAACCTGGGAATTATTCTCATGTTTGCTTCTTTACCCGAAATGACGCCGGGAATTTCATCTTGGAAGTTTCAGCGGCTCAGGATGAGAAACTACCGTTTACCCACCTTCTTTTCTTGCAAAGGACTTTTTCACCATCTTTTCTCTTACTTTGTGCGGCTGGAAATTGAAAGTAAGTCAAATTTCTTCCCGAAAGCTGGTTACTTTAATCAGCTGAGCCAGGAATGAGTAGGAGTAAGAGGAGGAAGAAGGAAGGAGGAGAGGAAGGAAGAGGACATCATGATGCTTAAATTATCTCGCGTCTCGTGCTGTTCCCCCTTTTTTTTGGGGGGGATGTCATTTAACATTTGAAATCACCGTGAAAAGTGTGGATTTTCACATAGCATTTTCACAGTGCAAGTCGTGATTCCAGTCCAGAAATAGGCGAGGCACTCAAGGTCACACGAGGCGAACGGGTTCACCTCCGGCTGTCTCTTTCCTTGTGATCCAATAGCCCATGTCGTAAACACAGCCGAGTTATACCTCCAATTACTAGTTCCAGACGCCCTAACATCCCGGAGCAGCACGCCAGGTCACAGATGGCCCGATGTCACCTCTGATTTTCTCCTTCTTTCCGTGAACCAGCAGCGGGGCGAACGCATCCCAACACACCAATATGCTCTCACATTTGCTCTTCCCACGCCCTTCCACTCCCATCCCCTTGTGTCCCCCCACGTGTCCTCGCACCAGTTATGTCCCTCGGTCAAGCCAGGTCACTACGAAGCCTGCCCCGTGCTAGGTCAGCAGTAAAACACCTAATAATGATCTCGTAGAGTTTGGACACAAGTATTTGGCTTTCATAGTAGCGACTGGTAGCGTGCCGTGTAACGTAAGAGAGGAAGAGAGAAAGGGAAGGGAAGGATCGTGGGGCTGCGAAAAATATGTTAAGATCAATACCAGTGCAGTGCGAAAAGCTACACCGAGGAGAAAAAGGGAAAGGGGGAGGAAATAATAATAAATAAAAAAAAAAGCCTCATAGATTTGTTTCACGAGGTTAACTTATAAAATATTGTTGTGACTAAAACTTTCAATTTCTTCCCACGCACCCACGCTGGCTTACACGTACATCACGCAATCGCACGCAATGATTGACATCTACACACACACACACACACACACACACACACACACCACCCACCCACCCACCACCCACCCACCCACCCACCCACACCACCCACCACCCACCCACCCACCACCCACCACCCACCACCCACCCACCACCCACCCACCCACCCACCCACCCACCCACCCACCACCCACCACCCACCCACCCACCCACCCACCACCCACCCACCCACCCACCCACCCACACCACCCACCACACACACACACACACACACACACACACACACACACACACACACACACCTAGAGAGTCGCTATTCCCTCGGCAGTATATGATCAATGGTAATTGTTTAGGCATGGAAGACTGGCAGGTTAATGAGGGACGCAATGTTTTCTTCCACGCACCGATTGTCTATTTATTGGTTTACATTTTTAAATATTCTTTCCTCCCTTTTTTCTGTCTCTATGGAGATTATCCGTGTCCGTGTTTTTTTCTCTTGTCCTCTTTTTTCAAGGCTTCGTTTGTTTTTCTTTTTTTCTGGTCGGTGGCTTGTTGGCTGGCTGGCTGGCTGCATATACATCTGTCTGAATGGCTGGCTGGCTGTATATACATCTGTCTGAATGGCTGGCTGGCTGGCTGTATATACATCTGTCTGAATGGCTGGTTGGCTGTATATACATCTGTCTGAATGGCTGGCTGGCTGTATATACATCTGTCTGAATGGCTGGCTGGCTGTATATACATCTGTCTGAATGGCTGGCTGGCTGTATATACATCTGTCTGAATGGCTGGTTGGCTGGCTGTATATACATCTGTCTGAATGGCTGGTTGGCTGTATATACATCTGTCTGAATGGCTGGCTGGCTGTATATACATCTGTCTGAATGGCTGGCTGGCTGTATATACATCTGTCTGAATGGCCGGCTGGCTGTATATGCATCTGTCTGAATGGCTGGCTGGCTGTATATACATCTGTCTGAATGGCTGGCTGGCTGTATATACATCTGTCTGAATGCTGGGCTGTATATACATTCGATGGCTGGCTGGCTGTATATACATTTGTCTGAATGGCTGAGTGGCTGGCTGGCTGGCTGGCTGGCTGGCTGGCTAGCTGGCTGGCTGTATATACATCTGTCTGAATGGCTGGCTGGCTGTATATACATCTGTCTGAATGGCTGGCTGGCTGTATATACATTTGTCTGAATTGCTGAGTGGCTGGCTGGCTGGATGGCTGGCTGGCTAGCTGGCTGGCTGTATATATCTGTCTGAATGGCTGAGTGGCTGGCTGGCTGGCTGGCTGGCTGGCTAGCTGGCTGGCTGTATATACATCTGTCTGAATGGCTGGCTGCCTGACTGGTGAGAAGGACGTATTTTTCGAACGAGGACGAAGGAGTTTTCTTTCCTGTATGGTAATATCTGGATGGGGTCCCGTAAACTTTTATCCTTTTGTGTTTAATTTTTATAGATATTTTCCTTTTAGTCTTTATTATATGCATGGGAGACATGTATACAACCTGCCCCCTTTTTGTGTAACCAAGAATTATTAATGTTTTCAACAGTTTTTGTGTCTTCATCTATTTTTCATTCATTTTTTTCCTTTTCTCTATCATCCTACTCTTTTCAGAGAGAGAGAGAGACAGAAAGAAAGAGATAAGAAACGGAGGCAGGAATAAAAAGAAAGAATGCGATAAATAAGACAACAAGCGCATGACTTTACCTGCAAGTTACTTCGTCTGCCAATGAGTGGGCGGGGGCAAAATTTATGTCCTCCTCCTCTCGGTTGCTCCTAACAAGGTTTACCCGCCTCTGCTTCTCTCCATCCCTTTCCTAGCTACAAGAACACTATATCCACCTCTTCCCCCTCATCTTCCTCCTCCTCTTCCTGTTCCTATCTTCTTAAGGGACATGGTATCATTTTCCAACTGTCCTCTTACATGTAGTTGATAGTTAGTAGTATCTAGTACAACAGATACCCTAGTTATGGACCAATAGGTCTCCTGGTGTCTGTTATTCCTATGTATTCCTATGTATTCATCTTCCTCTCCTCCTCCTCCTCCTCCTCCTCCTCCTCCTCCTCCTCCTCCTCCTCCTCCTCCTCCTCCTCCTCCTCCTCCTCATCCTCTTCCTCCATCCCAGCAGCCGCTATTATAGGTCACGGCACAGTTAAGAAATGTTTTCCTTTGCCAGCGTCTAATGTCCCTACTTGTGTCGCTTTTCTTTAAATAGTGTTACGGTATCTCTCCTCTCTCCCTACAACCTCCCTTCCTCTCCTCCCTCCTATCGTTGCCTTGGTCCTTAAAGGGCTGGGGGAGACGTTTTTTGGGGGAAGCTCATTATCGTGATCATGGTGGTTTCAGTGGCTGATGGGAAGGGGGGGATGGAGGGGAGAAGTAGGAGGGTAAGGGATGAAAAGGGAATGTTGAGGGAGATATGGTATGATATGGTTGGGGTCTTAGTGGTTCGGTTTTTCTTAAAGTAATCGTCGTCAAGACCCATTTTTTCTTTGCATAAGTATGTTGAATGTTCATTCAAAACACCTAATCTACAGAAAATAATTCATTTCCACGCCTTATTTCCGTAAAATCATGACTTTTGTAAAAAGCGCGGGGAAAAATTAGCACCGTTGCAGCCGCCGTGCGAAACTTGCTGATGACGCCACGGGAGGGTGACAAACTGCATCACACAGTCTGCCTTCCTCTGGCGTGCAAACCATCTCCACACATTTATCGTGGCTGTATCGGTCGAAAATGGGTGCTAAGCTCTCTGGAAAGGCACAGCTTTCTTGCTGCACCTATATACTGTAGGATGCAAGTATGTGACATTTCGCAAAAAATATATATCAGAAACACCCAAAATTCTTCAAGTACTATATTTATGTATGTGTTTCACGTGCTCCTGGATTACCGAGGGGGGAAGGGCCTGCCTTTTGTAACGTCACCGAGCTATGGTGCGTCGCCTGCTAGTCGTCAGGAGCGTTTTGGAAACTCGGGGAATTTACAGATTTTGATTGCGGATTATTAAAAACGGGTGACTGGATGTAAAAAGTGACAGCTTATTGTTAATATACTCGATAATGGCTATGTTTTGACTGCATTATATCTGGAATGATGAAATGGTCTGGATGATTACTTTAAGATTAAATGAATTTATAGATTGTTGCTTACTAAACATTGGAGTTTTCTATTGTGTTTTCTTTCCAGAAGCAATTTGTACGCGAATACGTTTTTTTCTTACAGAGTTATTCTTCGTTCCTTTTTTTCTTATGATTTGATTTTCCCTTATTTTGTTTCTGTTTGTTTCTTCATTTTGCCAAGATTGTTAGGTGTCTCGTGCGTTTTCCTGCCTCGCTTGTGCTTCCCGAGTTTTTCCTTTCTTTTCCTTTTGTGTGTGTGTTTTCTGTCTCCACATTTTTTCTTCTCTCCCTTTCTTTCTTTCCCTTGTCCTCCTTGCCTCTTGTTACCTCACTTTATCAATATCGATGTGTCTCTTATACTTTTATTTTTGTCTTTTCATCTTATGATTCCTCTTATTGCTCGTGTGTGTGTGTGTGTGTGTGTGTGTGTGTGTGTGTGTGTGTGTGTGTGTGTGTGTGTGGTGTGTGTGTGTGTGTGTGTGTGTGTGTGGTGTGTGTGTGTGTGTGTGTGTGTTTGTGTGTGTGTGTGTGTGTGTGTGTGGTGTGTGTGTGGGTGTGTGTGTGTGTGTGTGTGTGTGTGTGTGGGGTGGGGTGTGTGTGTTGTGTGTGTGTGTGGTGTGTGTGTGTGTGTGTGTGTGTGTGTGTGTGTGTGTATTCATCTAGTTGTTGTAGTTGTATTTTACAGGGCCAGAGCGACGCTCGTATGACCCGTCTCCATATCAACATTTTTTTTTATCATTCATACTTAGTGCTTCGTGTTGGGGAAGCCAGCACCCCGGAGAGCAGGTCACAACCACGGCTAACACCCGGTACCCATTCACTGCTGGTGACAGGGGCTCGGTTTTAAGGAACAGCCCATATGTTTCCGCTCTGCCCGGGATCGAACCCGGGACTTCTTGGTTGTGACCGAGCGTGCTACCCCTACACTACTGAGTTTCTACTGAGT
Source organism: Chionoecetes opilio (assembly GCA_016584305.1). Taxonomy (NCBI): domain Eukaryota; kingdom Metazoa; phylum Arthropoda; class Malacostraca; order Decapoda; family Majidae; genus Chionoecetes; species Chionoecetes opilio. Next base: position 84,085 of record JACEEZ010009567.1, on the reverse strand, counting down.
TACTACTGAGCTACCCCTACACTGAGTACCCTCCTACTTTTGTACACTACTTTTGTAGTAGTATAGGTGTATACTCCGGAGTGTGTGTGTGTGTGTGCGTGTGTGTGTGTGTGTGTGTGTTGTGTGTGTGTGTGGTGTGTTGTGTGTGTGTGTGTGTGTGTGTGTGTGTGTGTGTGTGTGTGTGTGTGTGTGTGTTGTGTGTGTGTGTGTGTGTGGGTGTGTGTGTGTGTGTGTGGTGTGTGTGTGTGTGTGTGTGTGGCACTGCTGCTCCCCTCCTCATCGTCTTTGGCAAGGATTATTAATGTTTTTTCTTTCCCTCCTCAAGTCTTCTCTTTCCTTTACTTCCCTTCCTAATGAAAGCTAATTCAGTTTTTTCTTTTCCTTTCTAGTCTTCAGTAAAATAAGTTCTCTTCCCACAAACAGGTGTAGGAGGAGGGCGCCGTGGCCAGGCGTGAATACTTAATCATCCTTTTTAATGCAGTTGTCATATATTTTATGAGGATTCCTGCAAGGACTATTGGTTTGATAACTGGTCTGTATTCTGAGACTGAGAGTGCTGTGAAGTGTGGGGCAGGTGTATCCAGCTTCTTTCCTGTGAATACAGGAGTGAGGCAGGGGTGCGTCCTTGCCCAATCACTTTTCAACGCTTGTATGGACTGGGTATTGGACAAGGTTGTAGATCAAAGTGATTGTGGAGCATCCGTCGGCAACACCAAGATCACTGATCTTGTTTTTGCCGATGATGCAGTAATCTTTGCTGAGTCGCTGGAGGTCCTGGTGATGGCTCTCGAGGCGCTGCACGAGGAGGCAAAGCCTTTGGGACTTGAGGTCTCCTGGCTCAAGACCAAGGTCCAGGTGTTTGGAGACCTACTAGATGAAGCAGTAAAGTCTGTTCATGCGTGTGGCGAGGACATTGAGATCTTGGAAAGTTTTACATACCTTTGTAGCGCAGTCCATAATGACGGCGGGTCACGTCAAGAAGTCTTACGGCGGATTGCCATAGCCCACGGTGTTATGGACTCGCTCAGTGGGAGTATTTTGCGTTGTCGGTACCTGTGCAGAAGGACAAAGATCCGGATTTTCAAGTCGCTTGTAATCCCTGTCGTACTCTATGGTTGTGAGACATGGACACTAAATAGTGACTTGAAGAGACGAATCAATGCCTTTGGTAATAAGTGTCTTCGCAGAATCATGGGGTATCGCTGGGATGATTACGTGTCAAATCAGCGATTGCACCGTGAGACTGAATCGAGGCCTATTACCTGCATAGTCCGTCAGCGCCAACTTCGGCTATATGGGCATGTGGCACGCAACCCTGAAACCGATCCTTCCCATCGGGTTGTATCTGTAAGAGACAATCCGGCGTGGAGGAGGCCAAGGGGGCGCCCACAAGGCTCGTGGCTGGGGCAAGTTGATGTTTCTTGTCGAGAGCTGCTTGGTATGGGAAAGGAGCCTGCATGGGAACTCGCGCGTGGTGACCCCCGGGAGTGGCGTTGTATGGTGGGCGAGGCGACGCGCCCCCCGGCGTATGCTCCTAATGATTGATTGATATATTTTACGGATGTTATCATTAGAAAATACCTCAACGTTGCCATTAGATTATCGACAATATTACTTTTTTTTCATGTTTTTCTTCTTTGCTTCACGTCTTCACGCTTCCTCCTCCTCATTCTTTTCTCCTTATTTTTCTTCTCTCCTCCACCTCCATCATTTCATCATAATCATCTAATACTAAAGATTTAAAATTATTTTCATCATTATGAAAAAAAACCCTATAATAAGCGAATAAAGTTTACTAACTANGTATTATGATATATTATTCATATATATTATCTATGTGTTACTATATATTATATTATTATATATAATTAATATATAATATTATATATATATATTATATATATTATATATATATATATATATATATATATATATATATATATATATATACATCTATATAATATATTATATATATATATCATATATACCTATATACTATTATATATCATATATAAAATATATATATATATATAATATAATATAATATTATATATATATATATATATATATATATATATATATATATATATATATATATACATATATACATATATAATATGTACTATATGCATATATTATATATATATATATTATAATATATATTGCAGATATATATATATATATTTATATTATATATATATATTATTTTGTATATATATGCAGATATATTAATATATCTATATATATATATATATATATATATATATATATATATATATTATATCTATATATATATATATATATATATATATTATATATATATATATCATATAATGAAGATATAAACCAGCGCGGGTAGAAACATCTTGATTGTTTATTCGAACGTTTCGGCTATACATAAGCCATCATCAGCCTAAAATCGGATACAAATTTTTTTTTTGTTAAAAATGAAAATATACAAGTTATAAAATTATTTGCACAAAAAAAATATCTTCCAAAACAATGAACACACACATGGTTTCAATAAAAAGTCATTCCATAAATTACTTACCTTAGCTGTTAAAGATTCTCTTTTTATTTTTAATGACATGTGTTTTAAACAAGTAGACGCGTTGCCATGGGAAACCCATTAGGTCCAACCTTGCTAATGCATTTCTTTCATTCCCGAGAGCACCTGGCTAAGTGAATGCCCAGCTGAATTCAAACCCCTCATGTACAGACGCTATGTCCGATGATACCTTTGCAATTTTCAAATCACCAAACCATGTACCCTTGTTTCACGACTACCTGAATTCCAAACACCCCAATATTCAATTAACTTTTGAGACTGAACATAATAATAAATTACCATTTTTAGATATTGACATTACAAAATCGGGTAATTCATTCAGCACTACCATTTACAGAAAACCCACATTCACAGGACTAACAACAAAATTTAATTCCAACATTCCCGCCCAATTTAAGAAAAATTTGATCCTCACGCTGGTTACTAGGCGTACAAAATTTGCTCTTCATACACCAATTTTCACTTAGAATTAGAGTACTTGAGACACACTCTTAAACTAAATGGTTATCCCCTGCAGTTCATTAACACGTACATTGGTAAACAGTTAAAAAAACTACACTCACCCCCTCCCCTAATTCATACCGGGTCATAAAGCCGTTGTGTATTTTATAATTCCCTTCATAGGTAACAAATCTTTTTCCATCCGAACAAAGCTCAACTCCTGCTTCGGCAATGTTATCCACAAGTCTCGCTTAGAGTAGTATTCAAGCCCCCTTATACGTTAGCACATTGTTTTTAAACTCAAGGAGAGAATCCCTGATGCCCTGCGTTCCTCAGTGGTGTACCAATTTAAGTGCAGTAGCTGTAACGCTGCTTATATTGGGCAGACCAAACGCCACCTCACCACTAGGATCGCGGAGCATCGGGACTGTCTCACAGGACTGGCAAACCCGTGTCCAAACCACCATTTTCAGCCATTCGGGATCATTCCGAAGCCTCAGGCCACCCAATAACAAATCAAGACTTTAATATATTAACCACAAGCTCCCACGACTCCACCCGGTGGATATGTGAGAGCCTCCTCACCCACCACCACAAACCGTCCCTCTGCGCACAGGGCACCTCAACCCCGCTCCTGTGCTTTTAGACCATGTGGGAATCCCACACTCCACTGCGATGTTGATTGGTATGTGTAGTATTTTTATTTTTATTACTGTTTTATAATTTTTATTCTTATTTTATTATATTTTAGGTTAGGCATTTTAAATGTGCAAATAATTTTATAACTTGTATATTTTTCATTTTTAACAAAAAAAAAATTTGTATCCGATTTTAGGCTGATGATGGCTTATGTATAGCCGAAACGTTCGAATAAACAATCAAGATGTTTTACCCGCGCTGGTTTTATCTTCTTATTGATCTCGTTCCCCAGGAAAAATATTGCCTCTATTATAATATATATATATATATATTATATATATATATATATATATATAGATATATATTATAGATTATATAAAAGATAATTAAAAGGCATTAAAAAGGAATTTCCGTATATATACATATATACGTATTATTTTTGTTATATATTTTAAACAATATATAAGGGGGTATATATTTTATTATATATTATATATGTATACATTATATATATTAATATATATATAAAAAAATTTATATTATATTTTACATATATATATATTATATATATATATATTTTTATAAAATTTAATATATATATATATATATTAGTATACATATATATATAAAAATATATATAATTATATAATAGTTCTATATATTATATATAATATATAAAATATTATATATATCTATCGGCAATATAATTATATATATATATAATATTTTTATATAATATATAATGTATACTTTATATAAAAAATTTATGTATAATAATTTTATGTTATATATATTATGTTACATATAAAAAATTAAAATTAAAAATATAATATTTAAAATTTATATATATATATATATATTAATATATTACAGGAACATTATACAGAATATTACCGTATATAAACTTTAAAATACGTTTTATAATATTTATATAATATAATAACTTTTTTAATATTATTAAAATTATAAATATATATATAAAATTGCATCCTATTTTAAGTAGAAAATTTAATATAATTTTAAATATATATTATATATATAAATTGTATATAGCTATATTAAAATTATATATAATAATGCATACAATATATATGTGGGCATATTATATTATAATATAATTATATAATATTTATATAGCTATATTTATATATATATATTTTTTAATATACTTCTGCAACTTCGCGGTTTAGATCAAACCCTTTCTCTCTGTTGAACATCATCTCTCCTCGTCAAAACCTCATCTTCTTTTCCTCACCAAAACCCCCATTGTCTGTGACCTGACAGCAGATTTTTTCTGTCTCCTCTTACTGTCTCTATTCTCATTTTCAATCCAAAGTTGGCTGTTGCGTATATGTGCGCAGTGACATCACTTGCTCTCTTTGCCCACGGGCCTTGATCTTCCTGTATTTTCTCCACTGGCTTCAACTTTACGTCTCTCCCTCTTACTAAATTTATCTGTGCGTGTATCCTCCCTAATCCTCTGACTAGAAAAAATTCCCTCGACTTTTAACATCAAAAGGGGAGCCATCTCATCTAATTTTCCTTTAGCAAAATTTCCATTTTTTTGGGGGACTTCATTTCCCACCACTTTGGCATCATCTTCTTTTCACTGACCAACCTGGTGCAACTTACAATTTTTCTATCCCCAAGACTAGACAGCTGATGCGCCCCTACCTGTTTCCTGACCCCCTTTGGAGCCGCCCAACATTCTTGATATTTTCCTAACTTTTAAAACCCTTCTGCTTATCTGTGAAACATTCTCTCTGTTGGTTCCTCCGATCACGTCTTATTTCTGTAACCTGCCCCCTATCGCTCCGGTGCCCCCGGACCCACCTAAGGGGAGGTGCTTCCTGGCACTTCAACCAGTAAGTGGGGAAACTTAAGGCGTACTACTCTGTTTTTCCCAAAGGGAATGATTCTGCTTATTCAGGACCCTCTCTTTGTACGAACGCATAACGAGGCATAGTCTTGCATGGAGGCTACATTCCCCCACTTTCTCAAAATCATAAACCCCGTCACCCTTGGTTTGCTCTGCTTGTTTCGAGCTGTCCGAGATAGAGGGGGGCTCAAAAAACTACCGTAGCATCCATCCCCCTGAAACTCATGCCATATATTTTTTCGCCCTAATTTCATGCCAAAAAATCTTTACTTCAACTTACCAAAAACCTTTTCATTCATAGAAAAGTTAAAATCTTTCTAAATCAAATTCCACTCTGACTTCTGGCATTTGAAAATATCATCTCTAAAATTTTTTCTTCTTCATCTTTCCCCCTATGCTTCACCCAGAGGGTTTCACGTTTGGCTCATCTACTTCAAAAGCTAAAACTCTTCCACTCAAACCTTTGCTAAAATTCCACTCTGGCTGATGAAGGGCTTGTTCCCCTTCTCCTCCCTCTCTGCTTTATTATGCCTGTCATTAAAACCTTCGTAATGATTTTTCTTCCCCTTTCCCGGCCTAATCCTCGGAAGGGTTACGGTCCTGACGGAGTCCCTCCTATTGTTCTCAAAAAAGTGCTTCTGTGTTTGCCACTGACTGGTCAAACATTTCCGTATTCTTCTACTTCCATCTTTTCCCTTTTTGCTGGAAGTTTGCTCACATCCAACCTGTTTTCCTAGAAGGGTGACCGTTCTAATCCTTCAAACTACCGTCCCATAGCTTTGACTTCCTGCCTTTCTAAAGTTTTTTTTAAACTATACTTGATAAGAATTCTTAAGCTCTTCTGCTCACAATCTTCTATTGATCGTCAGTACGGTTTTCGTAAAGGGGGATCACTGGCGATATTCTAGCTTTTCCTAACTGAAACTTGGTCATCCCCCTTTTTGGGGGTTTTGGTATACTTTTCTGTTGCCCTTGACATACAAAAGCTTTCGATAGAGTCTGGCACACATCTTTAATTTCCAAAATCCCTCATTCGGTTTCTATCTTCTCTCTGTACTTCATTTAATTTCCCTTTTAAACCGTTCATTGTAGCTACTGCAGACGGACATTGTTCTTCTCCTAAATCTATAATATGGTGTTCTCCAGGGTTCTGTCTTTTCCCCACTCTCTTTTTTTATTATTCATTAATGTCTTCAAGTCTAACTCAAAGCCCTTTCCCCTCCCACGCTGATTTCTACCTGCATTTTTCAACGTCGTTTTTTAGACGGGAAATAATATTCACGGGGAGATGCCACCGGCGCCTAACTTCTGATTTTCTTTAAATTTCTATTGGGGGAAAGCAAACCTTGTTTTTTTCAAAACCTCAAAATCCCAATTTTTTTCACCTATCTCTTGTCAAACCTACCCGAAAACTATCCCCCCCCTTCTCAAAGACCTCAACTGTCTCCTTCTTCTACATGAAGATTTTAGGGCTATACTTTACTAAAAATCTGAACTGGAAATCTCCCTCTCATCTCTTGCTAAAAAAAAGCTTTTAAAAGTTAGGTGTCCTGTTGGGGGTCTCGTCCTTTTTTTTTTTCTCCCTCCCAATTGCTTCTCTGTACAGGGGCCTTTTCCACCCATGTATGGAGATTTCCACCTGCTTGGGGAGGTCCACTCATACACTCTCCTAAACAGGTCGAGTCAAAAGCTTTTTTGTCTCATCAATCCTCTCCTCCTACTGACTGCTTTTAAACTTTAAAACACCGCCGGGGGGGAAGGGTGCTTCTCTTGCCTCTTCAAACCCTTTTTTATCTCCCCTGCTCTTCTGAACTTGCTAACGCATGCCTCCCTCTTCCCGCGGCCTCACTGCACAATTTCACTCATCTCATCCCTATTCTGTTTCCCTCTTCCTAATGCAAGGTTAATCATATTTTTACTCTTTCATCCCTTTCACTGGTAAATTTGGGAAATCTCTTTCCCGTTTCTATTTTTTTCCCCTTTCCTAGACTTAAATCTTTCAAAAAAAGAGTAATAAGACACCTCCCGGACTAAATTGGCTCACTCCCCTTTTTTTTTTTTATTCTCTTACTGTCTTCTTTATAGGGCCTGGGGACTAAGCGGGGTTTTTGATACCCATTTTGTGTGTGCCCTTAGCCAGCCCTTTTGTGATGTAAAAAAAAAAAAAAAATATATATATATTTTATATATTATATATATATATATAATTATATATATATATATATATTATATAGTATATAATTATATAAACCCGTGAAGGGGTTCTCTCGAATATAATGAGTAGTGGCCGGAACATAGGCAGGAACATAAATGGAGAGAGTGGCGGGCGCTTTGGTAGCTGTGATCGAGCGGGTGTGGCGAAGCTTAGGTTCTTTGGTCTGTGCGTCTTTATGTGTTCTTTAGTAGAGGGTGGGTATGGGACAATAATTACCAACGTGTAGACAGAAGATGGCTATATTGCAGGGGCTGGATGTTCGAACGTTCGTAACTTTCCGCCTCTAAGATCATCTTGGAGTGTTCATAGCGTTCATCTTAGATCTTGGGCTACGAACACTACAAAAAGTATTATCAAAGGATCGTCCGAATGTTTTTAGCTCACGATGATGCGATCTTCAAGCTCGTTCCGTTCCGTTCCGACCACGAAGAAGGGAACTAAAGCGGGACTGCCCTTGGCCAATCAGAAAAAGATTTCATCAACCTTTGAGATTGTTAGCCAATATAATCCCATTTTAGAATGTAACAAATATCATATGGCTCGTCCCCACACAACAAATTACAAACTTATAACCTCAATATAACATGAACTGGTAAAATAATATTTCTTTCCTGCCCTTAGGTCTCACTAGGAGTTTATTGGTAGGGTTAGATAAGGTTATAATGAGGTTAGGTTGGTATCCGGTCATTTCGGCCACATGCCATTTCGCCACACCATAGAGTCATTTCGCCCACACTATGGAGTCATTTCGCCCACAGGTCAATTCGCCCACACTATGGAGTCATTTCGCCCAAGGTTACTGGTGGTTCATTCCATTTCTGCCTGCGGAAGATATAAGTTACATGACTCCGGTGACATGGATCGTGTGGGCGAATTGACTTTAGAGTGGGCAAAATTGACTCTTACAGTGGGCGAAATTTTTTTGTGGGCGAATTGACTCTTACATGGGGGGCGAATTGACTTTTACATGTGGCGAAAATGTCTTGTGGGCGAATTGACGTGTGGACGAAATGACCGGTAACCGGTTAGGTTAGTATTATTTTGGGGGGTCATTTAGGACTTTAGGTGGGGTAAGGGGATGTTAAAGGGGGTAACTCTCCCACTTTATAATTACGTTTTAGAGGTATTTGAAGGGATTTGTGAAGGTCTTGATAATATCTTGATAGGTCTTGATATTGATAAAAAAAAAATTTTCTTGATATCATGTTACTAAACCAAACCCCACCTCTAACCTAACTTAACCTAGTCTGATTTAACCTAACTTAGACGACTAAACCAAACCCCACCTCTAACCTAAACTAACCTAATCTGATTTTACCTAACTTAACAGTTTATGGCTGAAATAACGGTAGATTTTCGGTAGTACGCACATGTAACGCCATTATTATTCAATTATACCTTGGGAAATGGGGTTCAAAATACTCATAATGAAGAAATCTACACGATGATGTAGGTAAGAATTCTAGGACTTTTGAAAGCCCACTACCAATCTAATACCCACCCATTTTAGGGTGGGTATTATTAATGGGATACATTATCCAAGTAACTAGACAATACCTGGAACTGTCGCCGATAGGAATTCTCGCCAACGTTCCTATTTTTTTCGTCGGCGAGTGTTCCTATTTTAACCGTGTTTCTGAATTCAAGGATTAAATACCAGCAATAGCCCGAACAGTTAGGTAGGTTAGGGGGCCCAGTTGACTATATGTCTAGGTTAGGTTAGTGATTGAGCGGGGGTGATTCCCCCCCAGCTCAGCACCAAAATAATACCGACTTGACATATTACAGTAGATGGGTTAGGTTGAAATGAAAGGTTGCATTCTAGTGATTTTTATGTGCTTTAACCCCACAATTTCAGTGGTCGTGAACTTGCCTAGAATAACATCTCACTACCCCAGCTTCCATCATTGAACCATTCATTCAATACTTTTGCATTACTCACATACCATCTCTTAGAGTTGGAGTAGAATGTACCTACTCTTCTCAGACATCCTTCATCCTTGCCCACCAATCACACATTCCTTTATCCTCTACATACCCTTGTAGGTAAATATGCAGTTTCAACCAATACTCCCTATTGACCAATACTCTACCATTAAAGTGTATACCTACGTACTCTTCTCAGACATTCTTGCCCACCAATCACACATTCCTTTATCCTCTACACACTCTTCTAGGTAAATATGCAGTTTCAACCAATACTCCCTTTTGACCAATACTCTTCTGACATAACTGGGGGGGCTACGCACGCCAAGACCCCCTGCTAGTTACTAATCTAACCTGGGCATTGATTACGTAACCTAACCTCACTGGGGGGGGAGGGGTTCGCCCCCCCCCCCAGATCCCCATGTGTTATTTTTTCATTTACGACAGCTTTTGTGTGGGTTAGAAATACTCCTTATAATAAGAACGAAACGTTCAGGGTACTTAAAACCACCGATTGGTTGTGTTGTATTGTATTGGTCTAAACTGCACTTATAAAGAAAAAGAAAAAATACTTTTATGTATTTCACTTTTCCACCTACAGTACACATCCCATTCCACCCCACTAGTCCCACCGGGTGCTCGAATGTCTCTTATCTTTGCCTCTCCGAAACCATTGAGGGAGAGGAGGATGCAGTCAATTCGTACAAAAGTTGTTTCGTACACCAGTAGATTCGATCATTCGTGGACCTAAAAGTTGTTTCGTAGTCTATATGAAACTATAGACGTTTCGCACACTCAGGTCAGAGTTTAACTTGATGACTAGAGTTACGAAACGACACACCAGGTATATATACGTACGAAAAACTCAAAATCATGTACGAAACAGCCACAAAAACCTGGGTTACGAAACAATTTGGGTGTACGAAACTCCTGTATTGCTAGTCCATCGTATCCTTTACTTGACTCATTCTCTCCATCTCATCCTTGTCTCCTATTCCCCCCCTCACTTCCCGCATCTTCTTTTTCCCATATAATCTTCTCTATACACTTCTAGCACAAGACACATTTCTTTTTTATTTAAACTTCATCATTCCAGTCACCTATAGGCATTGGGCCCAGCATCCCATTCATTGCACCCTTTATTTTAATTCACATTCCCCCTACCCGCGTCCTGACCAACCATAAACAACTCAACATGAAATAAACAATAATAACATAACTTATATGGCTTGTATATTAGAAAAACCTTCATCGTGCGCCCCTACGAACAGTGTGGCGAATGGTCTTCAGCACCTTAGCACTACGGTGGAAACAACGAAAAAATAGGGGGATGGATGTTCGCAAAGATCGTTTGATAATACCTCTAAACGCGTTACGAACGTTCCAAGATCAATCTAAGTGCATAGATGATCTTAGAGACTCGTTACGAACGTTCGAACATCCGGCCCCAGGATTGTAGTACAGGAGATGATATAGCCACGACAGGCAGCTGGGGCAGGCACGTGGCCTGCCCACGGGATGGAGCGAGGAATATGACCTCTATAACGAGGGAGGAGCGAAAACTGAGTGAACGGGCAGTGAGGCTGAATTTTTTTTTTTTTTTTTTTTTTTTTTTTTTAGGAAAGTTAGAGGGGAGAGAGAGAGTGGAAGGGAAAGCAGGTGGAAAATATGAAAGACAGTAGAAGTAGATAGTTGGTGGGCAGTCCACCTTGCTGTGTCTTGTGATATATGTTTGAAGTTTTTATGCATTGTGTTTTTTAATAGGTGTTTGCATGTATTTTATATGTATATGTAGCTAATCATGTTCAGTTTTTAATGATATTGTGGTTCTGGTATAGTTTCCATTGTTTATTAGTGAAATAGGGAAGTTCATATTGTATTTTCTGATATTTTCTTGTCTTTGTTTTAGTGTTATTAGTAAAGGATTCTCTTCATCTTCAAGTTTCTTCCCATATGTTTTAGTTTATATGTCTTATGTTAATTGGTTCAGTTTTTGTTAAATCATGTATTTCTTGGTGTTGAGTGTGTATGGGTATCTCTGTTCTGTAGCAAATCTGAGGGCTTTGTTTTGTGTTTTGTAGTTTGCTAATTTGTGTTTTGCTCATTGTTTAATGTTGGGATAGGTGGGTAGTCCAAGATTGGTAGGACCAGTGCTTTGACTAGATGTGTTTAAATTTTAAATAGGCATACTTCTAAATCGGAATAGTCGTGTTAAAGCTCCAAAGGTTTTGTGTTGTCTGTCTTTTTATGGTTGTATATATCCTCTGTTGTTAATTGTGAGACCGAGTGTTTTGCCTTTCATTTGAGTTTCAAGCATTTCTTCCTCGATGAATACTTCTTCTTCGGCCTTTGCTCCCAGTCTTATAACTGTGAATTTTATTGTATTTGTTTCTTTTTTCCATTGTCGTAGGTATTTGTTTATAGCGGCTGACTTCTCTCGCCGTTATTCGGTTGAGCTTTTCCTTGATTTACCCGGGTAGTGTATTATTTGAGTGATGTCGTCCTGCGTATGATATGTTTGTGCCCTGTTTTGGGCCCTGGTATGTCTCTGGTGTATGTAAATGAATAGCGTCGGAGATAATACCACTACCTGGGCACGCCGCAGCGTAGTTTAATACGGCCACCTAGGTATGTGCCTATTTTATTTTTTGCCACTCGGTCATCTAAAAATCACAGAGTGTTTTTTAGTATTGTTGGGATTTGTAATTGGAGTATTTTGTATTTTAGGCCAAGGTGCCAAAACTTTGCCCAAATGCTTTTGTGATATCTGGGAGTACTAAGTGGCATTCTCCATTGTCCTGCTTTGTTTGAGTTATCTGTTCTGTTATAGGTGCAATGGCTTCGGTAGTTCCTCTCCCTTTGGGCCCGAAAACCGTATTGGTGCTTATTATGTAAGTTATTGTCATTGAGGTGTTGCCCGTAGTCTTTTGTTTATAATGTGTTTCGAACATTTTTCAGGTACTTCTAATAATGAGATGGGCCTGTAATTTAATGCACGATGTGAATTCTTGCCTTGTTTTGGGATTAATCTGATCGTTGATTCTTTCCACATGTCGGGGAAATATCCTGCGGTTAGTGTTGAATTATATATGTGACATAGTTTGATTATTGTATTATCTGATAGCTGTTTGAGTAGCGTTTTGTTTATGCCACTTTGACCAGGACATGTCTTTTTCAAAGATTTAATGATACCTTTAATTTCTGCACTTGTTATTTTCTCTTGTTTGTTAGTGGTTGTTGAGTAGTCGAGTCTGGTCAGATGTAGGATATGGTGTGATTCTATGTGTATTGTTTTTCCAAAATTGTCCTTACTATGTCTTCTGTGTTGTCGTTAGGGTCTTCATCATCGTTTATATTGTTTACTGTGAAAACTTCCTCCTATACTTGTCTGTGAAGTGTCTCCTTGTCTCGTGATGTGTACATTTTTTCGTTGTTATTGTTGAGTAAGTAGTGTGGTTCCGGATTGTTGTTCCCTGTGAGATTTTTAATTTTTCCAAAAAAGTGGATGAGTCCCTTGGTAGGTTTCCAGCAGTTTCTGTCATTACGCTGTTCCAGTATGTTTTTACGTCTTCTGTAAGTCCTTGTAATGTGTATTGAAGAGTTTTTATCGTCTGTAAAGGTGTATGTCCCACCCGTATGTGATTGAGTTTTGTCATATAGCGTTTGTACTGTATGATTATGTTCTGTGTGTTTTGGTTGAAAAAAAGGTTTTGGAGAGTACTGGTTGTGTGTTGTGGGTATGTGGGTTTTTTGCTGCTTGGAAGATTGTGTCGCACCCTTTTTTGAATTCCTTCGTCTATTTTTTTCTAGGTTATATTATGATGTTGTCATTAACATTAATTTTGTTTGTTATTTCTTCTTGAAACCCGTCCCATCTGCTTGTTTGAAGCTGAGACGTGGAGTGCTTGCTGTTTGGATGGGTTTTTGATACTTATTTTCATTATAATTTGGGAAAAAGGTCACTGGTTGTTAGGGGTCCCCTTTTGTAATGTGGATGTTGTGATATGTTTTTGTAGTTTGATAAAATTATGTCCAGGTGTTGTTGCCGTATTGTGTGCATTTTATGTTGGAAAGTATGGGCCTATGTTTTGTAGTGTCCTGTTACTGATGATGTGGTGTTTTTTGTCTACCTTTTGTGTTTGTGTGTCTGTAACCTAAGGTAGGATGGTTGGCATTTAGGTCTGTTAGCATATATCCGGTTGATTCGTCTGAATATGTTTGATGAAGTCTGGGGGTTGGGATGTTTGTCTGTTGGGGGGTTGGTATAGGGTTGCTATGGTAATTTTTCCTGTGTTAGTTTGGATTTCCATTGCCAACATGTCTGAAATGAAGTTTTCAAAAATTTTGTGTGTTATTGTGTGTTTTACGGCTATTGCTGTACCGTCATAAATTGAGTTTGTGTAGTTTTTCTTGTGCACTGTGTAACCGTGTATCTTGAATGTGGCGTCGTTTGTGATGCCGTGACTGTTAATGAGTATAATGTCAGCGTTTATTTTTCTGTAGGCGTTGATTAAACCAAACTTTTTTGTCGTCCAGTGTGTACGTTATGTTTTTACTATGTTCCGCGTTTCCATGATTGTGATTGTTCTTCGTGTTCTGTTTGCGTGAGCCTGTTTCTTGTTTGCGTTGGGTTGTGGTTTGTGTCATGTGTTGGTGATTGTCCCTGCGCGGTCCCGCCTCTTGCTTGCGTGTGTCTTTGTTGTTTCTGCGTTATTTTTGTGTTTGTGGTTGTGTCATTTGTTGGTGATTGTCCTGTGACATGGAAGCTCGTGTTAGTTATGTTTTCCTTTTTTCTCTTCTTGGGTTTCTACTATTCCTTGTGTTTCTGCTTCCTCAACTGTGGATTCGTCATCGTAGACAGATTCTTCCTCTGAGTCGATGTTTAGTTCAGAGTCCGTTTGGATTGTGTTTGTTGGTGTTGCTGCTTGCGTTGTTTCAATATTTGTTTGCTGTTGTTGTGTGTTGTTGTTTGGAAGATTGAAGATTTGTTGGGATGGGGATCATCAAGAGCAGGATGGGGGATCACAGGAGAAAAAATGTTTTGAACACATTATAAACAAAGACTACGACAACACCTCAATGACAATAACTTATATAATAAGCACCAATACGGGTTTTTTGCCCGGCAGAAAGGGAAATAAACCCAAACCCTTGCACTGATAACAGAAAAAGATAGCTCAAAACAAAGCAGACAATGGCAATGCCACTTAGTACTCAGAGATATCACAAAAGCATTTGACAAAGTTTGGAACCTTGGCCTAAAATACAAAATACTCCAATTACAACTCCCAACAATACTAGAAAAACTACTCTGTGATTTTTTAGATGACCGAGAGGCAAAAAATTAGGAGGCATATTAGGAAGATTGTTTATGGTTAGCATTTATTTAGTTCGTCTGGTAGATCCAGGCTTGGCACTATTTTAAAGTGTGCATGTATTATGGGAAGTCATAAATTTTTGCAGACATGTCAGATGCGATTTTGCTTGGGTGTTGGGGACTGATGGTTGGGCAATTACGTTGTATGGTTTGTTTTTCTGTTCCCTTATTTGTTTAAGTTTTTCTTGTCATATTTTTTTTATGACTGGGCATTTGTAAGCAGGCGTGCGGTGGTAACCTAACAGTTAAAGGGATTTTTTTTGATGTGCTGTTGCAATGGGAAACCCTGATGTTCCAGTTTGGCTACATTCGGAGCAAATCTTGTAGTCATTGTTTTTGTGCATTTTGTTTGTCACTGGTCATCGTGTTTATAAACATTTCATGCACGTGTTTATGTGATGTATTCCTCTTGTGTAATCTGGTGTGGAGGTACTCTCATGTTGAACATCAAGATCCATTGTTTATGCGTTTGGGCTGATGATTTGATTTAAATGTGA
This sequence comes from Chionoecetes opilio, assembly GCA_016584305.1. Lineage (NCBI taxonomy): Eukaryota > Metazoa > Arthropoda > Malacostraca > Decapoda > Majidae > Chionoecetes > Chionoecetes opilio. The sequence goes on along the minus strand of JACEEZ010009567.1, from coordinate 68,542 downwards.
TTTTCACAAAGGGATTATTGGGGAATTTGAAAATATTGTCAAAGTCTTCACTTGTCCAGGCATTATGAGAGTATATTTCATGTTGGATTTCCTCGGTGGTGTTGTCTGTTACACGTGTAGGGATGTTTTTCAGGAGGATTGTTTCTTTTTGCCCTCAGGTTTGGTGGGAGGACTGCAGTGAAGTTATGGGCTGAGCAGCTGTGCAGAACATTTTTTTTGGAAGATCTTGTCCTATTCCTCGTCCAGGCTGGTGAAATTACGAATCCATCTCTGGCTTCTAGCAATTGGACACATATATTCCGTTTTTTGGCGAGTAAATTTTTAGGAGTTTTTGCTGCTTTCCTGATTAGGGTGTCGGGTGTTTTTTTTTTCACACGCGCCATTGCTGCATGCCCGGGGGAAACCAGTGTATTCGAGCAGGAGAGCTTGAGGTGCAGGCGTGTGGTCCAATCAGAGTGATTCTTTTTTTTTAGCAGTCGAGGTTGTAAACCCAACACAGAGCCCGATTCTTAAATTCTACGACAACGGGTGGTCTGTGTCTGGCCGCCTCCAGGCGTCGCACCAGACCCCGTTGTCGCCGCTTGCGGGACTTAACCTGTCTATTAGTTCCCTACGGCCCACCAACTGAGTCTCTTTAACACCCCCCTAAGGGGTCCCCTCATGTAAAAGGGGCCCACGTGCCCAACCTCAGAGTTCGTCTCCGGGACTTCAGCGGGACTCTATTGGGCGATACTGGCAGTGGTGGTCTATAGTACTCAGTAAGGATGGACACCATCCAAGTCTAAACTAAACTCAGGGGGTGGTCATCCATCCCGTCGCTGACCAGAGCGAGGAGTCTTAAAGTAATCGTCCAGACCCAATTTTCTTTTGCCGAATTATGTTGAATGTACATTCAAAACACCTAATCCACCAAAATAATTGATTTCCAGGCCTTATTTCCGTAAAAACCGACTTTTGTAAAAAGCGCGCGAAAAAAAAAATCTTCCCTCCAACAGGGCTACGACTGTTATTGATGAAAGTCAGAACAGGGACGCCCGCAGACACTCTGTCTGACACCTGTCGGCAAATGTTATGATGAGCGATTGTACTTCGGTGTCAGACATGAATCTGTCGCTGTGACGAAATTTAGAGTACGATGCTCAATCTGACCACCCGAAGAAATGACGCTGGTCGCGGGAAAACTATGAGAAACGAACCTCAGATTGTCATGGGATCCTTATATTTGAGCCGAGTACGAGGTGGATTAACAGGTGTTAGCAGAGCCTGAGGTTAGCAGGAGGACCTGGCACTTCTCCAAAACATGGATTGGTAAATAAGGTTAAAAACCCTGTGTGTGTGGGAATCACAATGAAGGTACTTTCGAGAAAATCCTATGGTTAGTTTTGGAGCTACAGTCAAACGTCATTACTCGGAAAACCCCATACTAGCATTAACTACAGCATAGAGTTGGGAAAAAAGCGGACGGGAAGGCAGAAAGTGTGACAGCCACACCACCACAGGGTCTCTCACTAAAGGGCACGCCCACTCCACAACTGGTTTTTCTTGGTTTACTTGGTCTTGTTAAGAGGGAAAGCCTCACAGTCGTGGTGGTCCACCGCTGCTGCCAGTCCTGGCGTCCCTGTCTAACAGGGCCACCTGGTCTGGTATGGTGTTGGACTGAGTCACTGTCTACGGGGGGGCTGCTGCGCCCCAACAGGGGGCTGCTCGCCCCAACACATATAGCGTGGTATCACCCACACACGCACACCTTCGGTGCAAACTTTTTCTCGAAAGGCACAGCTGTCTGCGACAACCCAAAAGGATGCATGCAGTGGCATATAGCAAAAAAAATCTATCAGAAGCACCCCAAATATCTTCAAGTACTATATTAGCTCGTGTTTACGTTGCCTCTGGATCAAGCGCGGGGAAGAGAGCCTCCCGATGCTACGCACTGAGCCTGAGCATGAGCGTCTGCAAACCTTTTTTTCTTTTTTTTTTTTTTTTTTTTTTTTTTTTTTTTTTTTTTTTTTTTGTTATCTTTTTTTTTTTTTTTTTTTTTTTTTTTTTTTTTTTTTTTTTTTTTTTTTTTTTTTTTTTTTTTTTTTTTTTTTTTTTTTTTTTTTTTTTTTTTTTTTTTTTTTTTTTTTTTTTTTTTTTTTTTTTTTTTTTTGTTTTTTTTTTTTTTTTGTTTTTTTTTTGTTGTTTTGGTTTTTTTGTGTGGGTGGTTGTGTGTTGTGGTGTGTTTTGGTGGGTGTGGGTTTGTGGGGGGGGGGGGGGGGGGGTGGTGGGGGTGGGTTTGTGTGGGGTGGGGGGGGGGGGTTTTGGGGGGGGGGGGGGGGGGGGTTTTTGGGGGGGGGGGGGGGGGGGGTGGGGGGGTTGTTTGGGAGAGTTGGTTTTTGGGGGGGGGGGGGGGTGACGTTTTGACAACTTGGGGCAATTTGCAGATTTTGATTGCGGATATTAAAACGGCTGACTGGATACAAAAAAGTGACGACGTATTGTTGATATACTCGTTAATGGCTATGATTGATTGCATTAAATCGGGAATGATTGAATGGTCTGGACGATTACTTTTACCGTCACTGATTTGCAGGGCTAGCTGAAGGATCCGCCGCTTTAAAAAAGGGCACGACCCGAGAGGTAGGGCGGCCAACAGTTCATCGCTGCTTGGGACGGTGGCTGTTTGGCTGGAGAGAGCTGAGGAGAAGGTGTTGCTGGGCTGGAAGCTGGGCCTCAAGCTGAACTCTGGAGGCTGAAGGTCACGCGTTCAGCCATAGTTTATATATGCCACCGCCCCTAAACGGGGCGAGGTTGCCATAAAGAGTGCTGCCAATATTTTAAACTACTTACGACAATGTAACATATACCATTTTACCCCCGTCGAAAGACAATACGTGTCCTCACGGATTTAGGGATATAAATCTATGAACATAACAGGAAATATATAAGGTTGCCTTTAAAGGGGAAAATGAAGCTGGAATAGGAACACCAAAAATGGAGGGAAATAAACCTATAACCAAAATGACGTAAGGGAGAATATGTGAGAGAATAAGTACTCAAAAAAATAAATATGGAAACTATACCAAGGAGATTACATGAGAATATCCCCCCAACATACAAACATAGAAAGAAAACCGTACAAAGGAGAAAGGGGGAAAAAATGAGTGAAAAATCACACAAAATAGAAATATATAAAATCACTACCAAGGAGACTGTATGAAAATCACTCAGAAATGGGAATATAATAAATCACATCAAATAGATAATATATGATAAGTTAACCTCCCTGGCCAAGGGCGGACTGAAATAAGCAGAGGACTATTTTGAGTTTTACCACACAGGCGAGACGTGGTCAGAAAAAAGCTGAACAGGAAAACGTTAACCACGAGGCAAGCCACACCGGCAAGCCATGGACAGAAAATAAGCTTGAACAAGGTATTCCTAGTAAAACCACCACAAGCACCACAGGCAAGACGTGGAGATGAAAATAAGCTGAATAAGGAATTAGTTAACCACTCAAGTCACTAGCAGGATGTGGAATGAATAAGCTGACCCAAGATATTACCTAGTTAACTACTCAAGCACACAGTCACGGCGTGGACTGAAAATAGTGAACAAGAAATTAGTTAACCATTCAAGCGAGACATGGACTGTACAGAAGTTGAACACGACTTAGTTAACCAATTAAACACACAGGCCAAGACGTTGACTGAAGTGAAAAATAAGCAAAATATTAGATGGGATACAAAAATCACAACAAAACGTACGCAAAAATACATCATTGGTCAGAGAAACCGTATACATTAGCGGAAAGTGGGGAAATTATGACCAAAAAAAAATTTCAATATCACTGCGTCTTCTGACAGTATACAAGCGTCAATAGTGGAAAGGAACTTATGACCAAGAGATACAGATCTAAGGTCTTCAAAACAGTATAACCAAAGTAGAAAATTATGACCAAAATTTGGGCGGTAACTACACACCAGGTGTCACAAACAGACACAAAAATGAGGGGATCTACTACGTACTTGTCAAAGACGCGCTGAAACTTAACACAGGCGACAGCGTGGCAGGAGGATAGCCATTAAAGCAGTTATCTATGCACCCACACCAGCTGAAGCACAGGTTAGCCAACGAAGGAGAGAAGTGGTCTGGAGGTCGGTGGTCTGTGGCCCTATACCATATCAAAAGTGGAAATTATGACTAAGATTCCAGATCTAAGGTCTCAAAGCAGTACAAAGTAACAAATATGACCCAAAACAGAATGCGTGTAACTTTATACACCAGTGTCACAACAAGAACATAAAATGAAGAAACCATGCTAACTCCCGTCAAAGACACGCTGTAACTATATACAGCGCAAAAAACCAGTGAGAGAGATAGAGTATGCAGTTTCTAAACCAAAGCAGCCGAAAGACTGCTGTAGCCAAGAAGGAGATATGAGTGTGGAGGCGTTCGCCGTATGGGGCGTGGGCGTGGGTGGCGGGGCGCTCACAGAGATTCAAGCCGAGAGTGACGTGGAGGTGGGCGCGCTGTGGCGAGTATACGTGCGAGAGAGCCAGCCCGAGGGCGGGCGTGAGGGACATGCCGCGGGAGGCGTGTGGGCGGCGGCCGATGACGGCCACGAGGGAGGCCGCAGGATGCATCGCCGAGAGGGCGACAAGCTGGCCACGGAAAGCCCAGGAGATGAGGAGAGAGAGGGACGGGCGGATAAGCTCCACGCCCGGCTAGAGGGGTGGATGTCGCCGGGTAGCAAGAGGCGGATGGAGGAGGCAGAGAGGTTTTTTTTTTGGAGCGGGCGGTCGGTGGTGATAAGCGTCGCGGCGACATGACCTGACCCACGCGGATGGCCGTGACACAGGACAAGGGGGGCGGAAACATCAGGGAGCGGCGGCGGGCGCAGGCTTCGTCGCCTGAGGGTCAAGCCATTGTCCACCATAGCGGGAGGTGAACACGTGGCACCAACACCAAGCGAGTCGCGCCGGGCTGACCGTGTGAACTCCTACCCTCGATCCAAGGGGCGAGGTGTGGGGAGTGACTCGCAGGTCAGAAATCGTGGGAAGAAACAGGAAGATATAGAAAACACGCAAAAAATCGCTGTGTAGCCAAGTTCACGACCACAAAAACACTCGGAATGAGAAAATTGCCCAAAATATAGCAACACTGTGTCAGATATGAAAAATGTCACCAGAGATGACGTCAAATAAGATCAAAATATATAGGCACACACCGGGGGGGGGGGGGAAATATCGTAAAGCACACGATATTGGTCACGTTCAAGTGACATGAAAAAGTATGATCCCAAGAGAAATATAAACGGCCACAGTTTTTCATGTTGACGTTCCAAAATTAAATACTGCTGAAGGACACACGTGGAGAGAGAGATCGTGGGCCGCAGGACATCAGGAAAGCAGGAACAGACCACGAGCACACCCCGAAGGTGCTCTGTGAAGGTCGTTCGGAGGCACGAGAATCACGGGCGTGGAGGAGCCGCAGGGAGGACATCAAATGCGGGCGTGGAGGTTGCGAGCGGAACCGCACGGGCGTGCCAGAGATATCACACAAACATAAGACTGGGTGAACGGGCGGGCGGGACATCAAATCAGGATAGATCGCGGCGTGCGGGAGTAGCCAAGTGAATCAACAGGAGAGGCGCCGTGGGGCGTAGAGGATAGGCGTTTTTAGCGAGCGCCACGTGACATCGAAAAAGGAACAAGAGCAGCCATTCAGGGGCGTGCGGCGACAGCAGGGCAGTGGGCAAGAGGAAGATCGTAGAATACGAGGAGGCAGAACAACATCAGGGGACAAACAATCAGGACAGCACGTGATGGACCATATATATACCACAAAGGAAACACATCAGAAATGAGACCAACACCAAGCTCTTGCCACCATATGAATCGAAGGGTTCTCTTGATATAATGAGTAGTCGCAGAAACAGATGGCAGGAACATAAATGGACGAAGATGTGGCGGGCGCTTTGGTAAGCTGTGGTTCGAGCGGGAGTGGCGAAAGCAAGTAGGTTCTCTGGTCTGTGCGTTTAGTGTCCTTATGTAGGTAAGTGTGGTATGGGACAATAATTCGAGAGAATGGAACTCGAAATGCAGGGGTCGCGGCAGTTTTAACCACTTTTTGATAAATAAGTTGGTTCTACTGGAACAAAATAGGGTTATCCACTGCACTTTTTAAAACACAAAATCTATAATATTAAGAAACGATTTCTTCTATATGTAATTGTATAGAAGCCTGATTCTGTAAAAACATTGTATATAACCAAATACCAAGCGGTTATAGTTGAGAGGCGAGGATAAATGCCTACTCTGATATATATAGTCAATAAACGTATGTTTAGAAGTTATCTATACCTAGGCAGTCATATTTCCTGTTGATTATGGGTATCAAATCAGATAGAAAGCCTGGAAGTGCAATGAGTCGACGGGAAGTGCAAATGTTATTCCAATCTCCCCGCCACAATCTCCCCGCCACCACTCCCACTCCCGCGGCGTGTCGCCTCCACAATTTAACCTACAGTGTCGCCAGCAACAAAAGCCGATTTCGGCTATTCTTTATTCTTCGTTTTTCCAAACGTATTGCTTTGTATTACAACGCGTTTGCAGACGCAGCAGTACTGTCTAGAAAACAGTGTTGAACATCGCCCAAATTTACATGCCACTATATACATGTAAAAAATATATTAAGCTTTGCTACTCGAGGCGAGTAATTTGCATTAAATTGCTATTATGAAACGTTCCATCGTAATGCACTGTCATCCATATAATTAGTAAACAACAGACGACTATATTTTTTGGTATGCAGATGCCGTGCATCAATGTTTATCGCGAAATTAAGTTATGAAAAAATATTAGTCGCGGAGCCAAAACACAGTAGACCAACCTTTGATGTTTAAAACTGCCAGCGACCACTGGCATTTCTCGAGTTTCAGATCAATTGGAACTACCAAGTGTAGACAGAGATGGCTAATTGCTATATTGCAGGATGTAGTAGAGGAGATATCAGCCAGACAGACAGTTGTGTAGGCACGTGGCCTGCCTACGGGACAGAGCGTGGAATATAGACCTCTATACCGAGGGAGGGCGCGAGAATGAGGTGAAACGGGGAGTGAGGCGAATGAGCCGCCGGGTGACCTGGATCAGCGGTGAGAGGACGACGGCCGCAATCGAGAGGGCAGCTGAGGCAGCCATCCCTGGAGACACCGCCGGTATAACTGCGGGTCTACAACGCGGAAGTCAGGGAGCAGAATCATATTGTTAAACATCCACAGGAAGCTGTACCGAAGGCGGCCCACCCCCACCAACCTTGCAGCTGCTGAAGGAAGTTGTGAGGCACAACGCGCGGGAAGTCACGTGGAGAGTAAGGGAGGCCAAGTGGCTGGAGTGGCGTGTGCCAGCTTCACCAACACACCAGATTGGCTGACCTTTGACCAAGCTCAGGACGGCTAGGGGAAAGAGAACCTCCGAAACCCCCCTGCTCACCTCAGCCACACAGGAGGGGATAGACTGGTGGACATGTTCGTAAGCAAGGAGCGCCAGTGACCAGCTCCTACTCAGGTCAGAGACGCAGAAACAGCTGAAACGTGGCCACGAGATGAACAAGGCCTGAGCATCGCCAGTGGAAGTCCCAACACATGTAGATCCCACCCTGCTCCGCTCCAAGTCACAAGATTTACCCCCCCCCCCACACCCCCCCCCACCCCAACCCCCACCCCTCCCTCCTTCCCCCCCCTCTCCCTCCCCTCCCCCCCACCCCCCCCCCCCCACCCCACCCCATACCTAATATAATGTTTATTAGTATTAAAAGATATACTGTTATCTTCGGAAATGTTTGTTCTATAATATTATCAAATAAAAAATCGTATATAAAACACACAAGAAATGCCATTATGAGATCTCAAGAAATATGCCTTAACTTAAACTTTTGCGGCCATTTAATATTTTGCCCAAAAACGTTTTACAGGGGAATATCAAAGAAGCAAAATTTAAATTAGTCTCCCATTTGATATATCTCGTTTAGTCATAAATGAATAGCAGTATGCAAAAATTAGCGTAACTAAATATTAAAAATCATGAATCGGTAATTTCCTACCATATATGTTATCAGATAAAAGATATACTGTTATGCTTGCGAAATGTTTGTTCATAATAATTACAAAAAAACAAACGTAAAACATACAAAAGAAATTCCCATTAGAGACTTTCAAGAATATGCTGAACTTAAACTCTGCCATTAATATTTTGCGTTAAAATTTTTACATGGAGAACATCAATAGAAGCGGAATCTCCAATAGCCTTACCAGTGATAATTTCCTTCTCTGATAAATGAATTAGAACTATACATAATTAGGGTTAACTAAATAAAGCCATCAATCGGAAAAATTACCCGATTTCATGATTTTATTTACTTAGTAAACGCTAATTTATGCCATGCTGCTAACGCATTTATCAGAAAAGGACATATATCCAATGGAAAAAGCTAATTACATTTCGCTTCTATGACATTCTCCATTGTAAAAGTTCTTAGCTAAAATATTGAATGGCGAAGAGTTTAGTTCATGCATATTCTTGAAAGTCTCATAATGGCTTTTCTTTTGTGGTTTTACGGTTTTTGTTATTGGATCTATATAGAACAAATATTTCCAAAGATAACAGTATACTTTTATACTGATAAAACATATATTAGGTAGGAATACCCGATTTCATGATGTTAATATTTAGTTAACGCTAATTATGCATGTTCTAATTCATTTAGACTAAAACGAGATATATCAATGGAAAGCAATTAAATCCGCTTCTATTGATATCTCCATGTAAAAGGTTTTTGCCCACAAAAATATTAAATGGCGAGAGTTTAGTTAATGCATATTCTTGAAAGCTCATAATGGCATTTCTTTGTGTGTATACAATTTTTATTGAGATAGTATAGAACAAACATTTCCGAAGATAACAGTATATCTTTTATACGATAAACATTATATTACGTAGGTAAACTGTACGGGGGAGGTGGAGCGGGTGGGATCTACATGGCGGACGTCAGGCGATGCATCAGGCCGTGTCATCTCGGTGGCACACGAGCGCAAGCCGCCGAGGAGCGGCATCAAACGACGCGCGCGGCCAGAACTGACGTCACTGACCAGCCTTCACTCCACAGGAGTTGGTGCGAGGCCAGAAAGAAAGGGACGAGAACAGATGCTGGTGCAGGCCGGCGGCAACCTATTCCAGCTTGCCAACGTCGGAGCATCTGGGGAGAAGGCGATCCTGACCCTGGTTAACTGCTCGCTGGCGGCAGGCCGTTTGACCGTCGGGAGTGTGAAGGCGGCTGACATTCAACCAATACCTAAGCCCAGGAGCCCACCAAGTGGGACTCCATTCCCTGATGAGTGCACGGCGAAAAACGGCGCGAGAAGGATGTGCTCACCCGTCTCCAGTGGCGCCTGGAGCCCCTCCACCCGAAGTTTTCGGCTTCACGAAGGGTGTGGGGACTCAGACAGCATCATGGCCCATGAGTTGGTCGACAAACCGCCCCGCCGTCGCTCTGTCTTCCTCGACTGGAGAGCGTTTCGATCTGGCCGCGCTCACGCCATCCTGGCCGCGTGGTGCAGAACGGGCATCCAGGACGGACCCTCGCCTGCGATAGAGGACTACCTCAGCACAGGCGAGCCAGGTCAGGTTCCAGGGGCCACCCGGTTCGCACTACGGGAGCTGGAGAACGGCACGACACAGCGCGGGATCCTCAGTCCCTCTCTCTTCAACTTGCTAATGGAGCAGCTGGTCAGCCTGCCGTTCCAGGAGGGCGTGCACTCTCAGCTACGACGATGACCTCGTTCTGGTTGTCGAGATGACAGGATCGTTAGGGCCCAGCAGGCATTGACCTTGGCAGTGAAAAGGCAGAGAGCTGGGCCTGAAGTCTCAGCTGAGAAGTCCAAGCCATGACCAGCAAGGCAGCCACCCCGGATTGTCACTTGCTGGTGCAGGACGTCAGGTGCCCTGGACCGCGCCTACCAATACCTCGGGTTATGTAAGATCCCACCAGGAGCTTTCTCTGACTTTCACACTCCGTTTTCAAGTACCGGAGGGAGAGGACTCAGGCGAGGGTCAATGTTATGAGGGGCCATGACGAGGACACACGCCGGGGCCTCGTACGCTGTGCTGCGACTTCTATGTGTAAGCCGTTCCGAGCGCTGTGGATTACACCGGCGCGCGGTGCTCATCGCGCTGTCACCCACCCAACACGAAGAGGGGGATCGAGGTGATCCAAAACCAGCATGAGGGACATGCTGGGCGCGCCCCGCTGGACAGCGGCTGCGTCAGCAGAGCGCAGGCCCGGCTGGTGCCCGACTACCAGGACTCAGCAGGATTGGGGCATGTCGGGTGGTCCAAAGATCCTCACCAGGTGAGAGAGTCTGCAGCACGGACAGATGCTGGAGCCACAGTCTTGCCACAAGGCTGACCTTGTCAGCTAGGCAAACACCTGGCTACGGAGAGTGGCCGAAGCCGCCCAAACCACCTTGCTTGACTCAACAGCTACTGCAGGAAGGACCCGATCGTCCTGCCGCTTTCTACGTCGCTCCCCTCCGTGGGCAAGAAAAAAGGGACCCCCCGACAGTGGAAGTCGTTCATCCACCGCCCTGCCCGGCCAGCTAAGACGTCTGTGCACCCGGGCGGAGCTGCGGTAGCACGTACTGTAGGGGGATTGCAGAGGCCAACGTCCCAGGCAGCGCCGTCTACTTACACGACGGCTCAGTTGACCCTGAGAGAGGCACGACGGGCGCGGCGGTGTGGCACAGGGCAGGAGGCTGTCCTGGAAGGAGCCCGACCACTGCTCCACTATGCAGACGGAGCTGGTGGCAATCCAGCACGCCTGGAGCACGCCTGCCATCGTCGGGAGAGATAGGTGGTCGTACACTTCGGACTCTCAGGTACTGCCTTACAGGGCCTACAGCAGCTGAGCCCACAAACGACAACGTGCGGCTCACCACCACTATCCTGGGGGACCTCGCCAAGAATCGCCGCGCAGGGGCGTCCACATGCGGCCTCAACTGGGTGCCC
>JACEEZ010009567.1:42500-52500 GCA_016584305.1 Chionoecetes opilio | reverse complement strand
TAAAAATTGTAACAGAGACATCCGGGAGGGTAAAAAAATAACCGTGAGAGCATATAAAATAGCAATTATTTCAGCCGTAAAAACAATGAAACACTTGGAAGAGGCTTACGCTTCTGTTAAATGATGGGAATAACGGCACCGTATCCCACCTCCTTCGTCTGACTTGGAAAGCCATCAGTAAAGACATGGGACATAACCCTGAGTGTGCGATAGTGGTCTAAATTGGGCACGCTCAGCCCAGCGTGACCAGTAAAGAGCTTTTGAGAGCGGACAGGCTTTTTCAGAAGGACACTTCTGGGAGAAGCCAGGACGCGACTCTCGTAGAGTCTATGCTGGCAGATCCGTAAGCAGGGAAGGACAGCGTCTTCATACTAGCTTTATTAAAAATCGGAACCTAAGGGCTTTGGTAAGCCTCTTCGTTCAAGGTAAATTTTCGATCCTGAATCACAAGACCGCACGGCAAAGCTATTGAATGTCAGGGAGGCGTTTGGAGGCGATCCCAGTATCTTCACTGAGGGACTGCGTTGAAGATCTAATGGGAGGACCCCAGCATCCAACAATAGACTTGGAATGGAGATGACCTGAATGCCCCGGTTGCAGACGGACACAAGCATATGTACATAATCCAACATCGCATTCGAGTGGGTGTGGAAGAGGCATACTACTTCACATCCATAATTCAAGCTTCGAGATGATTAAGTGAGCGATGGAGAATATAGGAGTGGTAGTGCAATCAGCTCCCCAGCTGGTGTGGCGGGAAGAGGACTTTCCAGTAGAAAAATTCCCCCCCATGGGGGTTCGAAGACAGTCAGTCTTGAGAGAACGAGGTGAGGTACCTAAGTCGTCTATTGTCAAACGAGTCTGTCCAGGGCCGAGGTGGTTAGCAATTAATTTTACCAAACCTCAGACATTGGTGGGGGAGTAAAAATCAAGAGTATGATTATCCCGAATATATTTACACACTAAATTAAATATCAAATGGGGCTAGTCCCATAATCCATCACCAAACAGTCTGCAATGATACAAGGGTATGTCACCTTAGAACTCCTCGAACGTAGATTGAAGTAGAGGTGATTGCAGCAGCAATTCGTCAACACCGTAGACTAACTCTTCATACTGCGGGGGATTGTTGAATGGTGTGGGACGCTGAAGGGCCAACTGCAAGCTAGCCACTTCTTCCGTATGGCCTTCTAGGATGAGAAGAGCAGCTTGGTAGTGGAGGTGTTTTTGAGGAGGAGAGAACTATGGCTTGTCTGCCTTAAATCGTGCGGCGAGTCTCCGTTATCAAATTGGGTCAGTACCCCCCCTTAACCCCTGGATCAGGGCTTGAAGTGTTGACTGACAGTCGAGTAGCTTGCTTGAAGCCCCGAGCACTCCACTTGGTGACGGTGAAAATGGTAATCACCGTTACTTTGACGAAGGAGGTGTGTGTCAAGTGTAGTTCCTCACAGAGTCCTAAAAACCGGCCTTCATTCCTGAATGGTAACTCTTCCCGTAAAGATCAAGTCTGGGTCGGGATGAATCCACGAGTTCTGCAAAATTGAACCGCTACAGTCCTTCGATGAGAAAACTGGAACTCCACGATTCGTCGTCCATATTACAAACTTTGTCAATAGCAAGTTGAAGTCTTCCTCTCTGCAACCGCCATCCTGGAAGCAGCAAAAGAGAATTGATAAATCATCCACGTAATAATGTACTAACGAACCCCTTCTGGCAGTACAGCAACAATACCATTGATGGCCACAGCGAACAGAGCTACACTCAGACGCTGCCTTGGGGAATGCCACCTGGGAGCGGTGGTTCAGTAAGACATTATTATTGCAACTCGGACTTCGAAGAACCGGTTTTTTGTTGGAAACCGGAGGAATACAGGCAGCGACCTCTTAGACCAATGTCATACCGCGACTGCAATATACCATGTCTCCAATGCTGTTGCATAAGGCCTTCTCAAGTTTAAAAATATGGGTCGACATGGGGTTTGCGAGAGGCAATGCCCGCATATGGATGACGCTAAGAGTCTAAGGAAATAAGCGCTTCCGTAGTGGAGTGATGCTTACGAATCCACCTGAGAACGCGAGAAAAAGTTTTCCCGTTCCAAAAACCATATAGTCGACTATTACCTATTTTTTTCGAACAGCTTGACACACACGTGAGTTTAGGGATATGGGGCTCGGAAATTCGTCGTTAATGAGTGGTCCTTCCAGGCTTTAGGGACGGGATCACCACCGCCAAACCCCAGCTACTTGTGAAGGCTCCTTCAATAATCCATATTCTATTATAGATGCTCAACACGAAATCTAGGAGCCTCATCTCTTAGATGACAAGCATCGCATATGTATATTCATCTTGGCCGGGAATGTCTGCACAAACCTTCATGGCTTGACAAGCTCACGAGGTGGTATAACGAACGTGTAAGACTCCCCGCCGCTAGATAAAAATCTATGCCTCTCTGTTCCTGTCGCAGTCTCTCCTCGCACTTGGGAAGACGCAAGGTCTGTCTGCGTGACTGATACAAAGGGCAGCAAATTTCCATCTGCTACAGTCAAGGGATCTCCATAAGGGGTCTCCATTAATTGATATAACTGGATGGAGGGTGGGATAAACTTCCCCTTCATTTTTCTCACTCTTTGGTTCTTCTCACACAATCTTGACACGGGGGTAGATGCACAGATAGAACTTATATAGCTCCTCAATAGGAGTGACGAGCCTCCTCATTACCCGAACGGTGACCTGTGGAAGGTGGTTATCTTTAGTTCTTCGGAAGGTGGCCGCGATCTGTACAGCGCCTCATCAATGGCGGTAGTGACTCCTCGTGTGCCGTACAGTCCCTGATTCCCCACGGGAACAGCCGGCAGGGGGAAAGAACCAGAAGTGCGGGGATGCTCAGCGGACTGCAGAAAATGTATTCGAGACACAAGTAAATCAACGGCCCTCATCTATTTTGTCCTGAAAGTTATCCGATATGTTGTTCAAAAAACAAGCCTTTTGAAGTGGCCCTCCAGTCCTGCACGAGAGAAGGCACCATTTTGGGAGACATGGGAAGGGGGGCGATGACACTGCTCTTAGTAGTATGGGATATGGTCACTCCTCGAAGAGAATCGGCCTCGACCTCCCATGAGGAAAGTCGAGGGCGACCTCTGTACTGTAGCAGCGATAGGTCAATAGCAGTCAATGTTCCCGTCCTGCGAATGTGACAAGGTGTAGGGTTCTCCGTGTTTAATTTTATTGTTGTTGCCATTCAATAAAACGTTACGAGAGAATCACCCGCGAACGAATTTCTGGTGGAATCTCCTCACAGAAAATGCCGTACCATTCATGTCTCTGAGGAGGAAAAAGGGACGGGGAAGCTGGCGGATAATATCCTCAGATCTTTGAGGGTATGTCGTCATTTGGAGGTAGATATATTGACAGCAGTGTAGGTCTTGTGCATATGGATTACGAACCTGCTACCGGCTGCAAGGGTGATTGCAGCGGGATGACAGAGAAGGGGACATCCGATGATGGTAAAGCCACAACCCCACTAAAGCACCACCTGCTGGAGGTGGTGTGTGTAGTACATGGATGAAACCGGTCGGTCGGGCAAAGACACTTTCCCTGCCCTTTCATTGTCCTCTTGAAACCAGATAACAACTTGGTCCAACTCTTTGATGAGAAGGACCAGTTTCTTCCCAGTATGGCACGAGTAATCCCGAATATTCCATGGAAGATGGAAGACATTATATTTTGTGTGATGATGCTACAGTATAATAGGTCCATGAGCCAGGGCCAGAATATCGGTACCCCTGGGGTGGAACTAAACCGAATGGTACTAACATGTTTAATTAAGTGACTGTAAATACATTAAGATATGATTAGCCTTCCCGCACTGGTACTTATCTGATTTTTTGATGCAATGGGGGTGCTACCCATAAAAAAAGATTTGTAGCGTGAAACGCTCGGGGTTTTTCCTCATTTTCTTTAAAATCAATCACACGATCGTTGCGAACTTTGGACAACCATATGGTAGAATTTTGATTTCTCTACCAGATAGTTGTTCCCAGGTAATTTTTCAATTTCCTCATATTTTGGGATTTACCCCCTAAAAAAATTAATTTTTGGGTATTTTCCCCCTAAATCCTGGAATAAATCCCTAACTATGGAGACATTGACAAATAGATTCATAACAGTTCTTGTAGCTTATTTGATTTGTCCTAACAGAGTTTATTCCCGATCTATATTTTTCACGTTTCCCCATATTTGGGTTTATTTCATATTTGGTGATTTTTTGGTGATATTTTGGGGATAATGTTATTATTGGAAGGAGCAAACATATGTAGAATGTTTCCATGTAAATGGTGTTTGTTTTTTGTTTGTTCAATGTAATGTTTAATGGTGATATTTGTTTTTGCAGGTGTGTGCTAGACTGGTCTGACGGCATGGCTGCACCATCAGCGAGGAAGTAGAGCAACGGATCGACTGTATCATCCACGCTCTGATGATGACAGCGTGCTCTGTTGTGCCACCAACAGGATTTGACTCCTGGAACCATTGCTCAGGGCTGCAGAGAATCAGCGAGCATGAATCCAGTCCTGGAATCAGCCAAGGGCCTTGAAGAATGAGGAATACCACACAATACTTACACCGTAATGTCGTAGTCCCCTCTTTACAATGAAGAAGTCCCTGGGATTCTATCCTTGCCAAGGGTGTCAAGATAGACATACAGCAGCGTCCGACCCCAGGAGGAGGGGCATAAGGGATGCCCTAGTACTTCAGGGTGTATGCCAAGTTATGTCTCTTCTGCGAGAAGTCAACGATTACATGAAAGCAGCAAAGACAAGGGAGCCACTCATCCAGTGTGTTGAGCTACGAGCAGATGAAGAAGATCCGCAGAGCAGCAACAGAAAGTCAACCAGAGAATCCTTGGTTTAAACTTAGGCAGAGACTTGTTGCTGCAGGGGTCACTACCACAAGTCGTGCCCTACAACCTCTTCACAAAAGATGATTCCCCAGCGGCCGCCGGTCTGGTTCAGGTGGAACATCAGAAGAAAGCGAGGGAGCACGCTACGAAGAGCTGAAGCATAGAAGCCCTCGAGGAACTCTTCTTCTTGTATATAAGAGACTGAACATTATTCCCCAACGCCAGAGTTACTGCCTATATAAACGCTCACATCTCTCTTGAGAGATCCATGATTTCCCGTAGGTATTACCAACTGAACCAGCGACAAAGAAACATGTTCGCCGAAAGATTGAACCGAGGTTGGGGATCAACTACTCTTTGTCACCAGATGCGAACGGAAAGCTTCTAATCTATCCACGCAGCCCTCTCAATGGACGAACCTTGCCCCGACCCGCACACAAAATGACAAAAGATCTGCAAGAAGCAAGAAGCAGCTAAATCTGAAGATATCTTAACCAAACAGGAGATGCAGCTGAGGAATGAGATCAGATAATCAAGATGGTGAGTCAGCCATGCCTCCCATACAATCGGAGATGTGTATTCCTGCAGCAGTCACTAATTCCTGCGAACCCACCCTGCTGACAGGAAGTGTGAGTGTCAACTCCCTCTGAAAGAGCTCAACGTCCCTGCCACATCTTCGGCAGTGACTTGGTCTGTGCTTTTACCAGTGGCAAGACAAAGCACACCCAAAGCACGGCCTGCTGTCCCAATGCTGTAAAAGTGTTTGACAGGAAACACAGAACTGATCCCGACTCTGAATCGTCTTGGCCACTGTGTGTCCTACCAAGTGTTTGAGGAGATCGTGATACAGCCCTTTGTGTCCAGAAGCTAGGAATGTTCCAAGGATGACTTTCCACACTCAGCAAACATCACCCTGGGTGGTTTTCACAACCGGCCTGGGATAACACGACCGACTTGAAGAGACACTAGTGGAGGCAGGTACTGTCTCACAGAGTCAATGCATTGCTTGTCCAGTTCCAGGTGTGCAGGCTCTGTGCCAGAAAGGTCCTGCCAGAGATTACCCAGTCCCAGATAAGAAGCATCACTCTGACCGCATCAATTCTGCAATATACAATGTTTGGGCGGGCGGGCAGGGCCACCCAGGATTGAGACTAGCGTAGGTCAGACACTCCAAAGAGGTCCAGGATTCGAAAGACCAAGAACCATATCTGGCTTCTTACTCGAATGTGTTCATGGAAAGACCATGAGACCCTAGTCCAGCAGCAGTTGGACTGGGTTCAACATCAAAATCCGCAGAACCTTGCAGTGGTCCAGGTACACTGTAAGCTACCTGCCCACCTATCAATGCTCCCGCAACAGACATGGGGGTCCACCGTTATTATGAATTCGTGGAGCAAACGCAGGCCTCATGCAATTCCCTTACAGCTTAACAAGATTGTGTGCGTTGTTTGAACAGCACTCTATGCCAAAGCTGCCGAGGTTCTCTGGAAACAGGAAGAAGTTCAAGACTTATAATCAGGATGGGGGCGTCCCCTTCCACACAAGCTGAATCTCCCTCTCCACCATAGGAAGAGGTTTCAGGATGCAGGTCTTAGAGATTGTGTGTGGAATCGGTGTCATCGCAGAAGGATTCAGTGTCAGGGGTGATGGAGGCCGGAGGTACAACAGAGCAGTGAGACTGCACAATAGCTCGTGGTATGAAGCACTGATGAGCGCTTGCATGGAGAGGCTTTTCTTCCATGGCTAGAAGAAAACCATTCAAGGGACTACACCATCGGGATGGGAACCTGCAAGAACATCAACGCTTCCACAGCAATGTGTCTCAGGAACCTTCAAGAGCTGATGGAGAGTGAAATCATGCACACATATCCTGAAGCTCTTCCAAGTTTATCTTGAACCCCTAGCGATGAACAAACCCTCAGCATTCTGGATGTCAACCTGGACATGGTTGAGAATCATGCTGGAACCTGGTTCGAGCCTCCAGAGAAGGCAACTGGAAAGCTTCACCTAGGAGCAATCCGCAGATTATCCCGGGGTGTTTTGCCTATGCAACAAGGTGACCTATGCCGCGATTCCTGACCTACCTACTATGTCTATGATGTCTCGACTTGCCCATTTGAACCCCAAGGTCCATGAACCTTCATGCAAGTGGCTTTTCGTCCAGATTCGGTAGCAAGAATCCCTTTGGCGGATTCACTGTGGACCAACCATCGAAGAGACGATCAACAAAGACACCCAGACCCCAGGGGGCACAAAAGCTTTCAGCCTGAAAGGTGGAGCTGTTCTCCTAGGGTACTACCTGACAGTCGGAGTATCGCATCAGATACTTGAGGCAGCTCGGGCCATGGTAGTAGGGCCAAAGTATACTGACTTCAGCCACCCAGACCCCTACAGATATGCCCAGATTAGAAGAGATGGAGGCCGATCCAATCTTTAGTTCAACTGATGGAGACCAGCTGGTTGAACCCTTCAACGCAGAGCAGGGAGATCTTGTCAGTTTGTCAACTGCGACTACACACCACCAGAAGTTGCCAAAGACCTTCTAGGGCCTACAGAATAGGAGAGGATGGCATATCAAGCCTTCAAGGAAGAGCGCCCTGGAGACCGATACGCCAACTATACAGTTTCATGACACGATGACGAAGACGAAACTGAGAACGTTCACGTACCATCAGAATGAAGCCATCGCTCACAAGCCATGCCAAGGAGGCTATCTTGAGGCTTGACAGGAACCTATTTGGCCAGATGATCCTTGTTGCTGCGAACAGAAAGCTCAAATGAGTTATGTCCTTGGCTCCCCCTGGGGCCCTTTGCCATTGGTCACTTGCCAGCGGTGATGGGGGGGGTCTCTCCGCAAGACCTAACAAGGCTGCCCTAGCAAGGGAGTTGGAGAGGAATGTTTTCTTCTCCTGCAGAGTGATCCCCGGCCTCTGCTACCATAATTGATGGGATAGCCCTGTCCATAAACTGAAGGGAAACGACAACACGTTGTCACAGCTTGCGGCACAGCACTAAGTCAGTTTGTCCATGAGGGGTGCTAAGAGCAGGCGGCATTGATTGTTGTGTTTGACGTCTACAAGAGGACATCCATCAAAGATTCAGAACGAATCCGACATAAGTGCAGCACAGGGATCGCATTTGCAAGACATTCACCCTGGCACAACATCCAGCGTGGAGAAAAGTTACTCGGTATTTCCTCCAACAGAGGCAAAGTCTCATCAAGTTCCTGAGTATAAGAATGGAAAAACCACAGCACAGGGAAAGCTCGAGGGCAAAGGAGCTGTATGTCACATGTGAGCAGCTCTGCCTCAAGATCAACAAAGAGCATGGGAAGAGGCTCCTGAGCTTAGTCAAGTAACGAATAAGGGCAGACACACGCCTTTCCTTCTCCATGCACTTCATGCATGCAGAATCTGGGTACATCTGTCATCATCACTGTCGAGGATCACATACGTCATGGTCCCTGTGTCTGGGCATGGTGCCACAATCCCATCCCACCTGTTCCAGAGAGATGCGGGACGAGAACCGACAAGATTCCTGGATATAAACACCAAACTGAGCGGTACACTGTAGGCAGCGTGTGGTGATTCATTGATTGGTCATGCAATGCCTTGTACGGCTGTGAGACCGTCAGTGCATTCGCTGGCCGGGGGAAGATGACGACATTCAAGCAGGTGAAGAATGGACAAAGCATACCAGATGCTTTCCCCACGAACTTGGGCGCTCAGGGAAGTGCTCCTGAACTCTTTGAGAAGCTACAGGAAATCACTGCCACATGGTACCTGCCTCTATATACCCCACACAACCTGAGGTGGAACAAGCTGTCGGTATGAGCTGTTCTGTGCGAGAACGTGGAGAGGTTGAGTTCAAGTCAACTCCCCCTTGTGAGGACTTTGCCTCTTCATGCTGCACTACGTGCAAACTACCGGCTGCGATCTGGAGAGAAGTCGGACAGACCAGCCATTTTGTTGCGAACCCAACAGACTGCGGCTGGGATGACAGATGAGGAACGGCAACTGCTGTCACTGATGCGAGCTCACCACACCAAATGCTGTTATGCAGCTACTGTCCTGGCAAGTGTGCGGTCATGCGACCTCCCTACAGTGCACTTGCCTCAGCAATGGCGCTGAGTGTACGGACATGTGCAGGTTACAGGACATGCCAGAACAGGCTATTGAAGAAGAGCCGGTAGCACAACAGTCAGATTCGCGAGTCTGACGTAGATGATATTGAGAAGATTAATTGGCCATAATAGTAAGTACAGGAGCCCTGGCATGCTTAGTGTGTATTTACAGGACTTGTTTAAATGTGACAATTACTATATTCATTTTAGTGGACATTTAGGCATTCCTGTCCCCAATTTGACATTTTAAAATATTTCTGAAATTTTCGTAGGGTGTGTCTATTCAGAAGTGATAGACCATTAAGCTACCAGTGTGCAAGGGCTATCGATATCAAAACATAAACTAGAGACAGTAGCAACTAAAAACACCTAAGAGAATTAGTCACGCCCGGGTGGTACCTATATCCCAAAATTCGGCGGGTCTTGGCTTAATGGACTATAAGCCTTACGGCTTGTAGACCGCTGCGTTATTTGAAGTCCAGTATTTCTTTTCTTTATTGTAGAGATGGTAAACTAGTTTTCTTTACTTTTCCAGATGTTGATTGCGTTTGTGTATATCTGTTGCTGTAATTGGGATCCTCACGCGAGGTCCCGCAGCTGTAGTAGATACTGCATGTCACACCAAGGATGCTGAGTTACTGTCAGAAGTTTTACTAGTAGTTCTCGCCGAGGCTCTTGAAAGTTATTTATTAGCATGGCTATCAACTAGTTGAGTGTCCATATGTTGTGAGTCACCTTCGCCATCAGCGTGATGTATAGCTGTGTCGCTAGCCAAGCGGCTAGTGGTGGTAACAGTGGTGGTTTGGTGGTAACAGCGTGCATTGATATTGGGAGTCATGACAGTACTCTCACAACAATCAGTAGTTGTAGCTTTACTCAATTCCATCCCCTCTTGCTCACCAGTGGAGATTTTAGCCGGAGGGACGCCACTGACTCTAAGGACTCAGTGGAACTGGGAGTTTGCTTCTGAGACTTCTTAG
>JACEEZ010009567.1:0-40000 GCA_016584305.1 Chionoecetes opilio | reverse complement strand
ATCTCTCTCTCTCTCTCTTCACCTATTCCATCTCCAGACTTATGAAAAAGAGGGTTTCCTAATTAATAATAATAATAATAATAATATCAATAATAATAATGATAAGCTTATTTTCACCCGGAGGCATACAGGCAAAATATTAATAATGTGTATTTTATACTCTGGTTTGGGAGAGAGAGAGAGAGAGAGAGAGAGGAGAGAGAGGAGAGAGCGAGAGATGAGAGAGATGAGAGGAGAGAGAGAGAGAGGAGAGAGAGAGAGAGAGAGAGAGAGAGAGAGAGAGAGAGTCCTCTCACCTGGATGAGTAGTGTGCCCAGTGCCACCTGTCACTGCTGGACAAAGTGCAGAGGCGTGCTGAGCGCCTCATACACCCAACCGACGACCAATATCACAGGGAACGTCGCCCGCGGCAACAGTGGCAGCAGCAGCAGCGACGACAACAACAACAACATCAGCTGCAGCTCCAACACCAGCAACAACAACAACAACAACGACTACAGCAGAAGCAGTGGCGAGATGATCCCCGCTCCCAGCTTGACAGCCTGGGGCACCGGAGGAGAGTCGGTGCCCTCACAGTGTTGCACAAGGCCCAGGTGCAACACTCTTCTCACCTTGCAGGACTTCGGGTCCCGTGGAGGAGGTCAGAGCGCGCTACGAGGACGGTAGCGTCAGGTGATCTCCTCCTCGAGGCCCCGAGGACCCACACCGTGATGGGCCAGCGAGCCTTTACTTGAGCCACGGCGACACTGTGGAAAAACCTTCACGGTTGAGGTGGATGTCGTGGCCATGAACACCCAGCAGGTGAAGGTGGCGGCCCACAGATGGTGCCGTTTACATGCGCCTTAGTGCCCGCAAGGCTTAACACAGTGTCGTGTCAATAGTGATACATAGTGACACACACACATAGTGACACACATTGACACAGTGACACAGTGTACGTGTAAATAGTGCGCCTGAAAAGTGCCTGTGACGGACAGTGACCCTCAGTCTGTAACATTATATATTTTGTTATTCTATAAGGCATAGCTTTCAGATAGATGTCCCGGGACAGGGGCATCTTTAGCTTCTGCCACCCATTGCCTTTAACAACCTCTTTGCTATTTGTAGCCCCATGTATACCATGTCGTTGTTTAAATAAAAAAAAATAAAAAAAAGAGAGAGAGAGAGGGAGGAAAAGGGAGGGGGAGAGAGGGAGTGGACACTTGACCTGACCTGATAAGACATGTTTGTTTTTGTTTTATTTGTTTGTTTGAAGAATTTCGTCAGTTATCGACGCAGCTGAGATGGATCTCCACTGTAACCAGACAGCTCTCTCTCCTCCTTGGAGGAGAGAGAGAGCTGTCTGCTAGTGCTTATAGTTTTGGCCAAAGCCAGGGGTCAGGTCGTTTCGGCCGTATGTAATTTAGGCCGTGACGCCCAAACTGACAAACGGCCGAATCGTCTCACGGCCTAAACAACATACGGCCTAAATTGTATACGGCCGAAACGACCTGGAATCAACTCCTTGACTTACCTAGACCAGTCTACAACTCAACCTCGTATTGTCATTTCACAATACGGTGTTATTTCACATATATTTCACCCTATATGTATAGTACCTGTTTTATATATATATATATATATATATATATATATATATATATATATATTTATATATAATATATAATATAATATATCGTGATATACATAATACGTCCGCGAAGATCGTGACGCACGCAGAGAGAATGACGTAGAGAGAATGACGCAGAGAGAATGACGTAGAGAGAATGACGTAGAGAGAATGACGTAGAGAGAATGACGTAGAGAGAATGACGTAGAGAGAATGACGTAGAGAGAATGACGCAGAGAGAATGACGTAGAGAGAATGACGCAGAGAGAATGACGTAGAGATAATGTTAACGATTGTTCAACTCACTCAAACAGCTAACGACCAGTTTCTATTAAGGTGATAATCATTAATAACCCATAACATGAGTGTAGGTCACTTGTCCCAGCGTCACACCATTGTCATTTGCTGTCCTGGAACCAAGCAGCCAACATGCCTCGACAGAAAGCTCCACCGTGCCTTGTGTGTGGCAAAGTAATTCGCCACAATCAGCATGCGTTTCAGTGCGACAACTGTAACAAATGGCAACACCGGGCGTGCAATACTGGTTTCTCCAAACAACAGTACTCGGACATAGTGAACGGAGAATACGTGTTACCCAGCTGGTACTGTTATTTGTGTTCAGCTCTGGACACGACTCAAGGCAAAGATGGAGGCATGCGCAGGACACGAGTGGTTAGTTAAACATTTGATGAATATTTGATTTCCAATGATTTTTTAGTGATCAATGATCAATTGGGTCTTTTTAATGCTGGTCAACATGTCGTTAACATTTCTCAATTTCCCTTTCTTATCACTTCAGGGACTGATCAGTCTGCCACGTTATTGAGTAGGCAAGAGGGCATGGACATCGACCAAGGGGATGACGATGTACGTGAATTATCATCCCATTCTCAGCTTGCAAATCATCATTCATAATATTCAACGTATCTACCAATTTTGATTCCAACAGTGTTCACCCAGAAGATATCCTTCCAGAAACACAATTACCTTCAACACTGCACACTGATGAACAACACATTACGTCTTATAACATTGTGGAAGGAGGTACTAAACGCGGACGCCCGTTGCTGGTGGACTTGCATGGGTTCAGTTATTCTAAGAAGGTTGACAAACGCTACAAGGGTTATAAAGTAATATGGAGATGTACTTCCCGAGCGGCGGTTGGACCATGCCACGCGAAAATCATTGAAGATGGTGACACATTTACGCCTTCTCTACACTCGCACAACCATCCTGCCCAGCCAGGACGAGACCAGCTGCTCAAGACCTGTGCTGAGGTGAAGAGACGAGCTAAGAACGAAGTATTCAGATCGGCAATGACTATCGTAGAAGAAGTGATGGCTAGGGACACTAATTCAGATCTGTTACCTTGCAGCCTACCTAATCCTTCCAACCTTTCACGAGCTGCCAATAGAAACAGACAAGATAGGAGACCAAAGCATCCAAGGCATCCTTACATTTGACATTGATAAAGACCACATACCAGAAGACTTCCTGTTAATTGACTTTTTTGTTGATGACACCCGCCACTTAATCTTTTCAACTTCAAGACAGAGGGATATACTGAAAGATGCTAGAACTTGGTATTGCGATGGAACATTCCGTATTGTAAAGGCTCCTTTCATTCAACTTTACTCAATTCATGCTTTTGTAAAAGGAGAGGAACAACTGAAACAAGTCCCACTAGTTTTTGTTTTAATGAGGAGGAAACGCAAGAAAGACTATAAGAAGGTCTTGCAGTGCATCAAGAGAGTCTTACCCGAGATGAAACTACAGATGTTAGTGGCTGATTTTGAGGCTGGTTTTGGGGGAGCAGTGACGAATGTATTTCCTGAAATCACTATAAAGGGATGTAGCTTCCATTGGCGACAGGCAGTGTGGAGGAAGGCAGACTCCATTGGGCTTCGAGTGCCATACATGACATCTGGGGCCGTTCATTCTTATATTAAGGAAATACTTGCACTTTGCTATATTCCTGCAGAGCACATCAAACCATCATTTGAGAAACTCGCTTCACGTGCACAGCTTGCTGACCCTAAAGTACAGGACTTGATTGCCTACATCAGGAGCACATGGATAGACAGCAGAAGGTGGAGTCCAGACACATGGAGTGTTTTTAACATGAGTGTCCGCACCAATAATGATGTAGAGGGTTGGCACAGAAGACTGAACAGTCGTGGCCGTGCTAATGAACACTTTTACAAATTAATAGAATTGCTGTACACAGAGGCCTCACTAGTACCGGTGCAAGTACAGTTAGTAAAGGAACACATATTAAAGCGCTACCAAAAAAAACATTTTAAAAACATGCAGGGTCGCCTTTTTACACTATGGGATCAGTACATCAATAAAGAAATAAAAACTTCACAACTTCTGGCTGCCTGTAGTCACCTCGCAGCGCCATGTATAGAGTGATGCACCTATTCTGTAAGCAAACCTTTTTTTTACATCCTGACTAAGTTATGTAAGGTGACTAGTATGTCACCTGTAGGGTGAGCAGAAACAGGTATCTCTGCTTTGATAGTCGTTTATTAAGACACTGGTAAAAGGTATAGGTAACACGTGGTTGTAGGATGATAGGAGTGACGCAACCTCCTGCCGCGGAATCTGAAAGTCCTCTGACGACTGGCGGGAAAGGAGGTCGCAGGTCACGACCCCGCCAGCGAGTCTGGCGCATGCGCGGGAAGACATTGTAGGGATCCCCGCCAGGTGGCAGGAACCATCGCGGGTTGCCAAGTTTACAAGGACTTAATATTAACTATACAGAACACAGAACACACAGCGTAATACTAATAATAATAACCTACATAGGGCTCGGTGACGCTAACCGAGATGTCCTCATCTCGACAAAAGGAATAACATGAAACTGAACAAAGGAGACGGGACACAATAGAAATGGACACAATATATATATATATATATATATATATATATTATATATATATATATATATTATATATAAAATTTATATATATATTTTTTAAATAATAGATAAATTTTTGGAAAATAGAGGACACAGGAAAAGGATACGTACTCGTAAAAAATAATGTGGAAAACATAAATCGTGGAAGGTACCGGCATGGTACACAGACATATGAGTACGAAAAAAAATTGAGACATAATACAATATGTACAAAAATTACATCATAAGGCACATGGAAAAGAGATAAAGGGAAATAGTTACTTCACACTACTACGGAGGAAATAACGATGGCCAGAGGATTGAGGAGCTGGTGAAGGAGTAGTAGAAGTGGAAGTAGAAGTAGCTGGTTGAGGCTGTGATTGAGGGAGGTGAGATTCAGCAGGAACGAGGTTAGGGTCCTCACAGTCAAAGCCCGAGGAAACTTTCTTTAGTGAATCAAGATGGGCAACTTTCCTAGTGCCGTCAGTTAAGTGAAGCAACTGAACCTTATTCCCATGTTCTTGAGCTATGACCCGGAAGGGGCCGTCAAACTTAGGGCTTAATTTGGAGTGTTTGACTGCAACAAGGGAATACACAATGTCACCTACGTCAAGTGTAAATGTGAAAGCTGACTTATTGTGATATAGGAGCATATCAGCTTTAGAGAGAGCAAGTGATTGTTGGATACTTTGGGTTTGTATTTGTTGGAAACGTGTGAACCTTAGTCTTGACAAAGTCACCATAGTTGTATATAGCTTAGAAGGTTGGTACAAAAGATCATAAGGAAGATATTTGTCCTGAGCAAACAGAATGTAATGTGGTGTCTCAGAGACAGACTTGTTGGATGGTGGAATTGAGAGAAGCCCATCACCTGAGGGCATAGGTGTCCCAAAGGGTGTCCGTGTCAGGAAAAAGGGGAGCGTAAAGTGTTGAGGATTTTACGGTTGCAACGTTCTACCAAACCGTTAGCACTGGGGCGGTAAGCAAGAACATTACACTTCCTGATATTGAACTATTGGCACAAGGAATCAAGAACTTGATTAACAAACTCAGTGCTGTTATCAGACAACAGAACCTTGGGAGTAGTGAAAGGACAAATGAGAATGATCAAGAAAGGGCACGTGCCACTGTTTGTGCTGATTTGTTAGGCAGTGGAGCAATAATGGAAAAGCGTGAAAATGATCAACAGCAACCATTAAATATTGATTTCCACGTTCAGTAAGAGGAAGTTTCAACAAATCAATCCCAAAGAACTTCCCATGGTGCTGAAGGCACAGGATAACTGAGAATGGGAACATGAGCATGTATATCACCTTTATTTTCTTGCACACCTATGACATACTTCAATGTAGTCATTGATATCCTTTCTCATGGTGAGCCAGAAGAATTTAAGTCTAGCTTGTGAACGTGACTTTTCCTTGCCAGGATGTGAAGCATTGGGTGTGTCATGAATTAGTTTAAGGACAGACTGGACATGAGTTGGAGGAATGACAAGTTGGTGGATGAGACGAGACGGTTCATGCTTACCTGTAAGTGTGGCTGCTTTGTACGGCAACTGTTCCTGAAGGAGGTAATGTGAAAGAGAAGGAACCTTAGGAATGTCGGAGTCATCACCTGATTCAAGGTAATAGATGACCTTTGACCATGTGGGGTCATTGCGTTGGGCAGTGTAGAGATCATCGTGAGAAAGCGTGTCAAATGTGGATGTTTGCGTGGTGACAGGACATGTAAGTGCACAGTTGCGAGAAAGAGCATCAGCAGCAGCGTTAGCTTTGCCTTGAATGTACGCAAACTCAGGCATGAAATCTTGAATTGTAAGTAACCATCGAGCCATGCGTCCTGACTGATCCTTGGCCTTGAAGAGGTGAAGTAAGGGTTTATGATCCGTAAGGACCTTGATAGGATAGCCATGAATGAGGTAACGAAACTTCTTTAAGGACCAAATGATGCAAGGGCTTCGTATCTGTCACTGCGTAGTTCTTCTCTGCCTTGTTAAGTAGACGAGAGGCATACGCGATGGGGCGTTGTTTACCATCGTGGTCTTGCATGAGTACAGCACCGAGACCAGTGTAGCTAGCGTCAGTGTTGAGAATGAAGGGTTTAGTGTAGTCAGGGTACGCAAGAACAGGCGCAGAAGTGAGAACGTGCTTAAGAGCAGCGAAAGCGTTTTCCTGACTGTCAGACCATTGGCAGGGCACATCTTTCTTAAAGAGTGAAGTGAGTGGAGAAGCCATGGCGGCAAATCCTTTGATAAATCTGCGGTAGTAGGAGCTAAGTCCTACGAAACTACGGACTTGATCTACATTGACTGGAGTAGGATAATTAGTTACAGCGCTGACTTTGTCATTTGACGTTTGAATACCGTCAGCGTTAATAAGATGGCCAAGAAAAGTAATTTCTTTGCGTAGAAACGCGCATTTGGAGAGTTTAAGTTTCAAGCCTGCGTCCTGAAGACGGGTGAAAACTTTTCTGAGTTTCTGGAGATGTTCTGGGACTGATTTAGAGAAAACGATCAAGTCGTCAGGGTAGGAGAAAAGTGTATTACCCATTAAACCAGTGAAATATAATTGATTAAGCGTGGAACGTCGCGGGGTTCCAGAAAGACCCATAGGCATGCGACAGTACTGGTTATGTCCTGAGGGTGTAGAAAAAAGCAGTGTATTCACGGCTTTCTGCGTCATGTTCGACTTGCCAGAAGCCGGAGCACAAATCCAAGGTGGAAAAAACAATGTTATGATCCCCCAAATTCTGCAAAATATCCTCGAGGACTGGCATGGGATACCGAGAAGGAACAGTCAGTTTGTTTTAGAGCTCGGAAATCGACTACAGGACGCCATTCGCCTGAGCTCTTTGGAACCAGGAACATTGGGCTATTGAAAGGACTGCTCGAGGTCTTCAATGATTCCATCAGTTAGCATTTCGGAGACCATGCGATCGACAATGGTATTCTTACTGTTGGCCATGCGATACGCTGGTATGTAGGCAGATTGGGCGTCTTTCATAAGCTTAATCTTATGAGTGACGACGTTGGTTTTACCTAGTGTCTCACCGGGGAGAGACACAATACTCCTGAAGTCGGGTCAAGAGTTGAATAAGCTCATCCTGTGAATCTGGATGGTCTGTGGTTTGCACATGAGCTGAAGGTCAGACAAATTTGGAGACGCCTGAACTGAAATGGAGTTAACTGAACTCGTGGACTCTTGTGGACATTCGGTGACACGAACGTCAGCTGGGTAGACGTAAAATGTACAAAGCCGTGTACCACAAGTGAGAGTGACTGGAAGTGGTGACGTTAACCACATAAAGGGTTTTATCTGCCATGATTTTTTGAGTCTGCACAGCGCTGCAGAAACAGCTAGAGAAGAATGAGTGACCGTCTCAGGGAGAGACATAGCATCGACGTTTTGAAACGCCTTTTACCCGAACGTTTTACCAGTGTGCATGTGTGCGGTAGAAGCTCAACGTTGGACGAAATGACAGCGTGACAGTGTTAGCTTTGTCTTTTAAGACCTTGTGAAGTGAGACTTCTGGAAGTGGAGGGGTGTTATTAGACGTAGAGGCGTCTGTGGCTACATACGAGACGAAAGTCTTACGTTTTCGTTTGAGCGAGAAAGGCGACCAGCGGAACGACGACATGGTTGGATGGTGAATGTTGGTTAGGCATGGCAAGTAGAGAACTAGGAATGGAGAACACTTGTATCAGAGATTTGTCAGTAGGAGTGCATGTGGGATCAAGAGCGTGTGAAGACTCAGGAGAGTCGCATGCAGTGTAGGAGACAATGTCAGCATGAACAGAGTCAAGAAAAGCTCTAGATTGTTTCAATACCTCTGGAATGAAACGTTCACGCCAATAGATTCCATGTAAGCGTGGGTAGAGGTCGATCTCGTGTTGGGTTAGAGCAGGACGGCCAATGAGAGCGTCAGCTGGAATGGTTATACCGTCTGCTATATAGTAAGTCAGGCTGACAGGTGGCAAGTCAGGACATAGGTATGTGTTAAACATAACTTTACCTAGAGTAGTGAGTGCGGTTCCATCGATTCCACAAAGTTGCAGGTCAGAAGGTTCTAAAAGGATTAATTTACGATCACGCACAGATCTGATGTTATCAAAGCACTCTTTAGTCATGATATTTACTGAAGAACCTGTATCAATAAACAAGGTGAAATAGTGCTGGTTGACTTCAGCTTGTAAAATAATTGGGTCCTCCCAAAGTGTATTAGAAATGGTATACAAAGGGAGTGAAGGTTCATCTGTGTGATCTGGTTCGTGTTGCTCGGAGGAGTGCACGTCGCGTGGTAGTCATTGAGGGTTATACTGCTGTGAATGGCGAGGAGATTGTGGTCCTTCACGACCGTCAGAGGTGTTGTGTTGCTGTGAATATCGAGGAGCGTTTGTTCCTGCGCGACATTCAGAAGTGTTGTGACCACATTGACCATGGTGATCACAAAAGCGTGGAACATACTGCTGGTTTGGAAAATGACGTTGTCGTGTAGAGCAACGTTCGCTCGTGTGTCCCTTGTTCTTGCAGTAATAGCAGTACGAGGCAGGTGAGTGATTAGCACGGGACTGTCGTGAATGTGAAGATGAGCGTTGTCTTTGACGATATTTTGAGGGTGAACGAGTGTTGGAGTTGAAAGGAGGACGAGAGGAGCTTCGTGGTTGGTGGTGTTTGTGTTGTGTTGATACAGCAGCAGACATAGAAGAATGTGCGTTGTTTGAAAACATTAGTGACGAAGAGTCCTAAAAATTAGAAGCAAATGCAGTTAAGGTGTCTGTTGGAGCAAAGTGAAAGTGTTTATCATACGCCTGTCTAGCTGTGGAAGGGTGTATGAGAAACATGTAAGTGTAGTATCCAAAAAGGTTACCGACAGCTTGTAGATTCATTTTCCCATCTCCATCAACCCATTCTGACGATTCCAGCTGTCTTATCAAGTCTAACTTGACGTTAGAGAAGATTGTTGCAAAGCTGACATGACTGGAATAGGGTGTTCTTGCCTTTTGTGAGTGTCTGCAAGTCTAAAGAGTAGAGCAAGGATACCGGATTTCTGACTGCCACTGAAATATTTATTGAATGTGGTCTTAAATTCGTCATAGGTCTTAATTGTGAGAAATAAATTACTCTGCAGGTATTCTCCTGCGAGGCAGTCAGACATGTCACAGCGGGACTTAAGTTGAGCGATTTTGATTGCATCGTCAGTGATGTTACGACGCGCGATCTCATCGTCAACATCTTTGAGTAGTATGTGTACCGGAATATTGTTGCCTGTGAATTTGGGAAAGGAAGGAACCTCGTGTACCAGAGTGACTGAAGTTGGCGCTGGTGGTGGCATGATGACAAGTGAATTTGTGAAAGAAGAAAGGAATGAAAATATCAGAGTACACAACACTTATGGCAAATAATGATAATAATAATAATAATATCCTAGATAGAGTACGTAGAAATGGAAAAACGCAACGAGAGAACGTGAATAAAAATGAAATAACACAGTGTAAGTTGAAGAGTGTTAGTGTATCACTTATGGAACAAAAGGTATGTGTGTAAGATGAGGATCGTCAGAGTAGCATTTATGTAACAAAAAAAATGAAACGACGAAAAAAATAAAACAACACGCTCACAAAACAATACCGTAAGGTCCGTAACGTCCGTAAAGGGGGCGTGGCAGGTTTGGATCAGACACGGTGTACAAAGGGTAAGGGAAGCCGGACACAGTAAACGGAACGGAAAACTAGACAGGCCCACGGGAACAGCCTGTAGAGCGAGGTAATATCAATACACCGTCACAAATACAAATAATAAGGTGGAAACACACCACAGGGACACAGAAGGTATGGCAAGGGGAAAACACACGTTTGTTTACGTGAGGAACCCAAGACCAAGATGGCGGACACACAACCAACCAAGATGGCGGTTTGTTATTGTTGATAAGAGCATAACCTGCCAATATTGCTGGAATTATGTTCTGATGTTTCTTTACAGTGGCCTGGATATCAACAACAGTTCTCTCTTTTATAGGTGATTCCATAAACATTGGTGTTTGTATGCCTTCTTCCAGGTAATGATAAAGAATAAGTGCATAAACATCTGTATCATCTGCAAGAACAGTGACAGGTTGCTGCTGAGCTACAGCAGCTGCTATAGCCTGCTGCACAATGATGTTATCAGCTTCTTCATGAGTGGTTGCCATGTCAGCTCTTTCTACAATTGTACCACTGCAACTTACTTCTACAGGTGTTTTGTCCTGACCTGTTTTTATCATAAGTTTGTGCTTTGTTGTATTCTTCTGAATGAAATATGTGTCATTCAGAATGTTGTCGCAAATAATATTGATCAATTGCTTCTTGTTTTCTGTCATTGTAAGGACAAGCTTCTGAGAAGGCAGAGGCGCTGTGGGACTTAACTTAAATACGCCGCAGCCTTCATTCCCTCTACAGGTCCTTGTAGAACATTTTGTACTGAAATACTCATATCTGTCAAAGATCTAAAACACATCTTCAGCTTTCAGCTTCTGTTCTATGTGACTTTTGAATTTATCTACATAATCAAGTACCACAGGCTGTTTAGTTGGACTTGATGCTGGCCAATGAGGAATCCACAGGAGGGAACAACCATCAATGACTGTGCATACTGACTTCTGAGTCAACTGTCTGTTTGATACATCTATCCTTGTCTGGGTTTTCAAGACAGACTTTGATTTAGAGACTCGTATTTGTCCTGATTCAGTAAAGAGAGATGTGGGGACTGTTGAGAGCTCATATGACAGAACCTCTTTAATATCTATATCGCTGGAACTAGCTTGTAGTTCCATCACTCGGGAATAAATCAGGTTTGCATCCTAAACCTTATGTTCCCCCATCTTGATTGACTTCTTTGTAACATTCATAGTTTCAACTTCCTTCCTAATTGTATCATAGAAGCCATCAGGTAATTTTCTTTCAAACTCTTTCATTTGTCTGGTGCCAATATCTAGTTCTTTATCAACATTTACTGATGGTGGAGCAATTCGTCCAGTAACCACATTGATAACTGTACCTTCGGGGTACCTTCTGGGGGTAAAGGGTGTATTCTCATATCAAGTTTTCTTCATAGCCCTATTCTGTCAGCGTTATCTGCATCAATTCTAGCTTTCGCCTCTTCTTTGTGGGTTGTCTTTGAGCTCTGTAACCTGTCAGAATCTCTCATGCTGGAGACATCCTGTACTATCTGGCCACATGAATGCAGACTAAGAGCCCAGATTTTCAGTGTTTCAGGTTTTGTTGTGATGCCTATTATGCCAGTCTTCCCATGGCCATATCGCATAAAAGTTGTCTCAATATACATATCACTCCAATTCCATTCCACAGTCCCATCTTGTGTCTCATCACATGGGATCCTTTCATGAAGTGTTCCAAGACATTTTGTGGGAGGGCCTCCATCCTTCGCAGATAATATAGGCCATATCGATAGGCGATGTGCCATTATTGTGGAGGAAAGGAAATGTTGTTCCCATATTTAAGAAGGGAGACAGAGGACTAAAGTCAAATTATCGACCCGTAATGTAACGTCAGTGGAGGTAAATTATTGGAAATCATTTTTGAAAAAAAAAACTTTAGGAAAATTTAGTAAAAAAAAATTTTTTATAAAATGATTCATAACATGGATTCACCAAGGGGTAGGTCATTCTACAATTTATTAGTTTTTATGGGAAAGTTTATGCGACGGCGGGATAATGAAAAGGGATTAGATATAATTATGGGGACTTTAGAAAGGCATTTGACAAAGTCCCCACGAAGACCTTAAAATAAGGTTAAGGCTCAGGAATGATGGGAAGGTTTTTCTTTGGGATCAGACCCCGGCTAAGTAATGGGAAAACAAAGGGTTTTACAATTAAGGTTCTAAATCTGAAGGGGGACGGTGACAAGTGGGTTTCCCACAAGGGTGGGTTTTGGGCCATAACTATTTTTTTTTTTATATCAACGCTTTGATAGTGGTATTACTGAATCACAATTTTGCTGATGTTACTAAGGTAGGTGGGATTTTGGATCACAGTCTGAGTAAACTATGCAGTAGACTTAAAAAATTAAGAAGCAGCAGATGGAGGGGAAATTTAATATTGAAAGTGCAGCGTTAAAATTTTGGTAGAAAAACCCTGGTAATAGATACACCATACGCAATGTATCGCTAAAAGATCAGAAGGGAAAAAGATTTGGGTGGGGGGTGAGCCCAGACCTGCCTAGGAAAAAATGTATTGAGGAAAAAATAAGCTAATAGAGTGTTAGGATTCATTCCCAGAAGTGATAATATAAAGTGTGAAGTTTTCTAAGTTTTATTCGGGCTTAGTCGGGCCCACCTAGCCCTATGGGGTTTTTTTTTGGGGTCCCCATTTTACGGATGGATATAGCCTTTTGAAACAGTGCAGAGAAGGATGACCAAAATGATAAAGGGATGCGTAATTTTTAGTTAAGAAGAGATTGAAGTTTTTAAATTTTCACTCACCGAAGACGCAGAGAAGGGGGCGTCGAAAAATTTTTTAAGGGAAAAAGGGATTTAAAAAGAGAGGTAGAAAAGTTCTTACGGCTTTTAAACCGGGGGAAAAAAACAAGAAAAGGGGTTCAAGTGGAAGGGAAAAATTTTGAAAAAAAATGGGGGAAAAAACGGGTTTCACAAATATGGTATGAATAAATGGAAGGACTCGTAGACGGGTAGTAGGCGGAGCCCTTTGGGGGAGCTTTAAAGAGGGGCTGGATGGGTTTTAGGGATGGGGAGCAAGGGGATGTAGGTAGGTTGGTGACAGGAATACCACGTAAAAGGCCTCGGGCCTCTTTACTTCCTTTTTTTCCCTTTATGTTCTTATGTTCTTATATCGAGCTAATTCAGTGCCCAGAACATATAGTAGGGAATCATGATAAACTGCTTTAGGTAAAGGGGGCCAATCCCCCTCTTGCACCCTCAATAGAGCATCATGTCATTACTGGTTTTAGGGAAAGACTACCCACTTTTTGTAGTGCACTTTAATTTGCCAAGCCAATTGAAATTTCTTTTAAAAATCCTCAGGGCCCCTGTATGTGAATTTTGCCAGTAATATTTTTGTAGCAACTTTTTGTTGCTTATCTAGCTCTCACATTCATTGGGGAACTTCTTACCATAAGATTTTATACCCCACCAAAAACCTCAAGATAGTTTTTAAATCGACTCACCATCAATTTTCCGACGCACCTAAAAATCATCATTAATGCATTCCACCAATCTGGTTATCAAATCTGGAAATATATTTGGGAAAGCCCACTAAAACTGAACCTTACCACAATCCTGTACGCGTTGGTCTTCAGTAACAGGGTGAAGTTTTGGGGCCAGTTTCTCTTTTTAAATTCATGTGCTTTTTTCGGGCGTCTGTAGTTAGGATCTGCTGGCGGATATCAATAAAGGGTAGAACACCGCTTTATTTTTTGGTTGGGGGAGACCTTCCACGCCAGACGGTATTGAAAACCCTTGAACTCGGGGACAATTTAAAATTTTACTTTTTTGAAAGGAAAGAAAAAACGTCTCTTTGGGTCTTCGCGTAAAAAAATTTTATGCTAACAGTTTTTAAAAAGGATTTCTCTTTTCAGAAATTCAGCAGGAAATTTGGTTTCTTGTGACCATTATCCCTGACAATTTCAATTCATAATCTTTTTCTGTGGCATCTTTGCCTTTTCGGGCTTTGTATACTCTGCTCTTTTGCTGTGCATTAATTTCAGTTGGGTCAAAAGGACAGCCAAAAAAGGGGTTTTATAATTTTTCCCTTTTTGAGATAAAATGTTGCATTAAAATTGTCTGCTAGAATTTGTTTCAAGACCATCTTCTGCCCTTGAAAGCTGTTAATTTTGGGATTTTTTTTTCCGCACTCAGCTGTAGCCTTTTTTAGAATAGCAATGCATAGGGAGCTACGTTTTCTCCAAGTCATTCATTGTCTTGATATTTTTGAAATTTGTAGAAAACAGCCAATAATCTGCAAAGGAGTTGGATTTTTTTGATACTGATTGTGAGTTTCCTATCAAAAAGCAGGTAAGTTTTTATTTAATTTAGGTGACAACGAGCAAGGATTCCAAAATGTCTGCTTACAATTCTGAGGCAATTTTTGATCATCTTGGTATTTACTATTTTTATCAAAAGTAATTTCATTACTTCTTTTCATATCTTTTTTTCCCAACCTTTTTAATTGCAATATAGTGTCATATCTTCTGCATTGGGAAAGAGGGGTTTTTGAACTCTCTTTCTTTTCTCTGAAAGGCTAATATTAGGCAATACCCGGGAAGACAGAACCAAGGGGCCCTTTCCCAAAAAAGCGCAGATAGTCTCATTTGCGCTGGGGGGAAAACATTGCCTTCTTTTCTAGTACAAATTGAACGGTCAAGGTTTCCCAAATATGGACATTTTTTCCTTTAAATATGATACAACCCAATCCTTTATCCCCTCGGCTTTTCGCTGTGTTCCTTTACCGCAGCAGAGGTTTACTACTTTTACATAAAGTTGGTACGACATGCAGCATGGTAGCGTCATCAGCGCGGAAATCATGATAGCTCCACTCACCCTAAATCCGAACTTGTGCGGGCAGTCATCATTCCTTCATCACATTTTTCAAGGATTCTGTTTTAAGGGACATTTTTTTCTGGGCCGTTTAAATTTTCTGCAGAGATATGCGGGTTTCCCCTTGATGGTGCTTGGGGCATTCTTAATTGGCAATCTTTCCCCCAAAATTACAGTGCTCAAAAAAAAGAACTTTATTTTTTCAGAACGTCTTTCTCGTTTTTAGGGGCGATCTGCTTCTTTTCATTTTTTTTGGGCCTTTAGGCCCCTTTTAACCTCTTTGGAAAACATTTTATTTACACATGAGTAGGCCTTTTAAACTCAGACCTTTTTTATCATTTGCAACTGCGTTTTGATGGATTATCTTGATTTTTTTGATCTTATGTATTTCTACCCTTAGCTTTAGCTTTTTGAGACTCTTTCTTCAAAAACCCGGATTTAAACTTCCAAAAACAATCATTTTCCTCCATACGGGGTTTTTCAAACTGCCTTTAATTTTAAATTTTTAAACGTAGCAATAACTTACCTGTACCAATCTAACACTTAGAACTTGGTCTCTGTTTTAAAGGCGAAGGTTTACTTTTACACCTTTTAAATATGCACTTTCTGTTGGGGTCAAAAAGGTTCCACAGTTAGTACTCTCCTAGCCCCATCGTTCATCCATTTCCATTTAAGCCCGTGCGTTGTACACCCTCCAAGAATTAACCCCCCTTCTTTTGGGTCGGCTCTCCCCGTGCACACCCCGTTATTTAGGTACGGTTATCTAACTTAAAAGGGGAAAATTAAAAAACATTTGGGCAAAAGGGAATTTAGCGCACGAACTGGGTTTTTACAGCATGAAGTCACCCCCGGGGCCCTGGTATCAAGGCATTCACTCTTTTTATAAACAAAAAAACAGGAAATAAATGCCCAAAAACAAAGGATGAGGATTTCGAGAAACAAAAAACCGTGAGGGCAATACCTTACATATCTGATGTGAATTAAGTTTAGCAATCCCTAGTTTTCAACAGTTTTTTATTAAAAACATTTCCACTGCCCTTCAAATATTTCAGAGTAATGTACAAAATAGTAAAACTATAGTAAAATTAAACAAAATGTAGAATCACCATCTCAAAATTCCGATTGTACCCTAAAATTTTTATTTTTTATCAGCAATTTGAAACGGTAGCCATTTTGTTTGAAAATACCGAAAAATTTTTTCGGATCAAAAACCCGGAATCAGAAATTGGTTTCCCTCTGTGTGAAATTTTTAAGGGAGTTGGTATTTTATGTATTTTGATATAATTTTTTGGGGCCCCCTTTTTTTTAATGCTAATTATCTCAAATTGCCCATGACTGACAGCGAGCCAACATATATATTTTTCAAACCGGATATGCTGGCAAACAAAATCCACTGAAAAAATTATTTAAGACCCCAAAACAGGGTTATAAGAATAATGTACTTTTGGCTGCCGGACTAGTTAGGTTACAGTTAGCCAAGGTTAAGTCTCTTGATTAGCTGTAGGTAACTTTGTGTGGGAATCACAATGAGGGTATTTTCGAGAAAATCATGAGGTTAGTTTGGGAGCTACAGCCAAGCGTAGAGCAAGTGAGGCAGCTGTGCAGTTGCACCAAAAGCAGGAGGACTTATGAAAAGTGCCACCCGGCTAACACCAGGGCCCGTATTTATAATAGCTTATGGGTTTCCCATAAGCAGACAAAATGGCGAAGTTCGCCATAAGTCATCGAAAGTTCCATAAGTGCTCGTGTTTTCCCATAAAGTTGCCCATAAGCGCTAGGGGATGTCCGGAGGTCCCATAAGGATCCTTATGTTGACATAAGCCGTCAACATGGCAGCAAAACAACTCTTCCGCCAGCGCCAACTCAGGCATTTTCGTGCCAGAAGAGACGTTCTCGGCTAATTGAATGACGAAGAACTTGTCAAGAGGTATCGGCTGAACCATGAGGGGAATTATGTATGTCACTCTCGTGAATGCATTCCTCCAGAGTAAATAGAAAAGGAACCATACACTGACAACGGGAATGAAAATTATTATAACATTATGATTGTTTCCTCGCCACTGGCAAGATGCAGCAGGCACTGAGCAGTGCAGCTGCTGTAGTGATGACCATGGAGCAGCTGGAGTGGACAGGGAAAATACTTGCTCAAGGCCGTCCATGGTAATACTCTCGTGTACCCAAATTCTGTGCGAGACAACAACCGAGAATTCTCGCCGACGGAAATTTTCGACGACAGTTCCACTTCTACTAATAGATGAAAAGAATAAATAAAGGGTTTTCATTGTTTATTTGACAACATTTTTCGAAGGCATTATTATTTTCTATTTAGTATTGATATGTTTATAATAAATTTAGCTATTGTTTTTGGCAGAAATGAAGGTAAAGATTTGTTTACCTACGCAGTCATATCTACCTTCTGGAGGGCTATCATTTCAGCTTCAGCACGTAGTGGAGATACTACTTCCGGAAAAACAAAAATGTAATACTTGGAAACAAGGTTAATTTTTTTACACTAGGACCAGAATTAATCCCCTACACAATTGGGGGTGTGCTTTCTAGTTACCTTTCTACTCAAGCTACACTTTCCTAACTCCAAATTTAAATTTGTTTTCAGGAATCCATTTACTTTAAGAACACATTTCAAATATAAAGATCCTATACCTAAAACTCTTATCTCCAATATAATTTATGAATTTGAATGTTCGAGCTGTAAGGCTCGATACATCGGCGAGACGTCAAGAAACTTAACCCTTAGGTTCGCAGAACATAAAGGTGTTTCTGCTCGTACTGGCCGACCTATTTCTTCTCCTTCTCAATCTGCAATACGCTCTCACTCCCATGATCACCCATTCTCTATTAATGATTTTAGAATCCTATCAAAGGCAAACTTCTCTAGTAACACTAAATTATTAGAATCCATACACATCAAGCACTTGTCTCCTGATCTTAATAATCAAGTCACTTCATACCAATTACATATACTCAAATGATTATCACACTGTTTTGATCGTCGGACTCGTGTTTCGATCGCTCCATAGGAACCGAAATGTTACCTGTAAAATTATTGTTCATTCAGTCCTCTGCCAACCTAGACAGCATACGCACCAAGGTTTGTTAAGTATAAATTGTGTTTTTAGTTTTTAGATAATATAGGATTATTTTATTGCTTTAAATTTTTTAGATGTTTGCTTCTAGCAATTTTTAGTATTTTAACTTATATAAACTATTTTAGCCTGATGATGCCAAGTGCCATTGGCGAAACGTTGCACTCACATAAAGAACCCCAAGAATGACGAGTGTCTTTGCCACCCTGAAAAATCAACATGTATCAACCGAAGAATATCAACTAAATATATATATATATATATATATATATATATATTTATATATAGAGAGAGAGAGAGAGAGAGAGAGAGGAGAGAGAGAGAGAGAGGAGAGAGAGAGGAGAGAGAGAGAGAGAGAGGAGAGAGAGAGAGAGAGAGAGAGAGAGAGAGAGAGAGAGAGAGAGAGAGAGAGAGAAGACTTATATGGGACCATTTACCACGTTGGGCCAGTGTAACTGTCTAGGTCGGGGAGTGTGGTACTAAGATACGTGTATAACCTTCAATATATTTCGAAGATCTGCCGTGCTTAATTTCAATGTGAGATGTTATAGTGCCCAGCGAGAGGGATTTATGGAACGGGAGAAGGGATGGATGCTAGGATGGAGAGAATAGATATGAGAGAGAATTGATAAGAGGGAGGGAGGTATGGTATGGGAGAGAGGGAGGGAGGTATGGGATGGAAGAAAGGGAGGGAGGTATGGGATGGGAGAGAGGTATAGGATGGAGGGAGGGAAGGAACGTTGAGAAGAGATATAACACCCGACTGGAACAATTGCCTCTTCCCTGGTCACTGTGAATTTGGTGCTTTGATTGGTGTGTAGGTAATCTCTCTCTCTCTCTCTCTCTCTCTCTCTCTCTCTCTCTCTCTCTCTCTCTCTCTCTCTCTCTCTCTCTCTCTCTCTCTCTCTCTCTCTCTCTCTCTCTCTCTCTCTATTTCTCGCTCTCTACATCGATGCAATAAGTGATATTGTTTTAGTGATTTAATCAGTGATGTTTCCTACATCATAATTATTTATCATCCTATATTTTTAGAAAAATAAAAATTTACGGACTCCGTGGCACGGCACATTCCTAGTTTAGAAGCTACTTACGTTCTAGAAAACAGTACACTGCATGTAACATTTTTGCATATTTACATAAATCAGTCACCTTTGGTCTGCCATAAGGTTCCATTCTAGGTCCTGTTATATTTTGCATCTATGATATGATATGATGATATTTTACGTTGCAGGGATAAAACACATGTTTGCTCTTTTCCGATGACACTACCATATATATTCAAGTTCATGATTTAGGTTAAATAGAAAATACACTTAACACAGACTTTATCAATTTGTTAAACTGGATAAAAAAAACTAACGTTGAATATAATCAAAAATATGTTACATGGTATCCCATCCTCTGATGACTAACACAACCCATATTGATATCAGATTAGATTAACTATCCTTGCGAATTGTTGATGAAATTAAGTTATTAGACGTAACCATTGACCATAAGTTAGCATGTATAAGAGGAGGCGGTAGCGGAGTGGTTAGCGTCTCCGACTGGCGTTCTCGGTGACCCGAGTTCGATCCCCGAAGAAGACCAAAACCTTTCTGCACCGTCGAGTGGCCTAAGAACACCCACATGCCCTGCCCATCAACTCTACCTTCGATTGCGAGTGCATCGGAGGACACAGGGGGGCGGCATGAGCCTCTAATCAGGGGCGTCACTATAAGAATCCTGCCTGCGCCACCACGGGCGAGGATCAACCATCAGAGCCCTCAAGTGATCTTCCAGAGCCCGTCCTACCATCCGAGCCCTGGGTCACCACTGCCTACAGGCGCTATAGGCACAAATGTAAAAAAAAAAAAAAAAAAAAAAAATATGTACATCACAAATAAATCAATTATGTTATAATCTATCTAAAACATAGATAAAACATTACTTAATTGATCATCATAAGTTGATTTAGAGTATAATTAACTGGATGTTCTTATAGAACATTCGCAGATGTATCGCAACAGAGTGTATTATTCTTAATATTCAACGCTTGCATATCGATATATATATCACTGTTTAACAAAAACAAACAAAAAAGTTCTGGGATGAATTTAAGACAGTTTTTTGACTAATTTTGAGGGTGCTGAAATTTAAATCTGATCTTTTATTTTCTCTATCACTCACGTTTTTGCGCTATAGGTATATATTCCATTTTCATGAATTTCAAGAAAAATTTATCCTTCTATTGAGTAGTGTAGCAAAAGGGCCCGGGTTATATGGTTTATTTTTAATTCAGTCCCCCCAATAAACTGGGAATATCTTCGTTTTTCTTTGAACATGCATAACATTCCCTTCTTTATGATACGAAAATAAACAAACACATTTCAACTTTCACAGCAATC
The DNA here is from genome assembly GCA_016584305.1 of Chionoecetes opilio. NCBI lineage: Eukaryota > Metazoa > Arthropoda > Malacostraca > Decapoda > Majidae > Chionoecetes > Chionoecetes opilio. Next base: position 19,454 of record JACEEZ010009567.1, on the reverse strand, counting down.
GTCCGCAGGTAGTGTTTTATTATTGAATTTACATTGAATTGAGTTATTTTTTTGTATTTCTCCTGTTTTTTTCTTTTTTTGAAACAATGCCTAAGGTGTAGGTGGTTGGGTAGCAAATTCAAGGGGAACAACTCAGGTAGCTAACAACTCTTTTTCTTTTATTTGTCCGCAGTTGGTGTTGCTGCTCTAACAATGGCCTCTACATCTCCAAAAAAGTGTCAAATGATCCAAATATATTTGANTTTGGGGCCCCCCCCTTTGGAAATTTTTTTTCCATATCTGCAAAATCAAAACCCCCTCTTCATTTTCAGCCTTTTTTGGACTTTGAATTTATCTACTAATAAATCCACGGCTTTTTAAGTTGGACTTAAAATGCGGGCCATGAGGATCCCAGGGGGGCACAACCATCATGACTGGCTCTGACTTCTGAGTCCTGTCTGTTTGTACATCTATCCTTTCGGGGTTTTAAAGACAGATTTTGATTTAGAGACTCTTATTTCCCCTATTCAAAAGAGAGATGGGGGATTTTTTTAGACTCAATGACGAACCTCTTAATATCTATATGCGGAACTCTTGTAGTTCCATCCTGGGGAAAAATCGGGTTTGCACCCAAAACCTTATTTCCCCATCTTGTTTTGTTTCTTTGTGCATTCATATTTAAATTTCCCTTTCCAAATTGTATCATGAAGCCATCAGGAAATTTTTTCTTTCAACTCTTTCATTTCGGTCCCAAATACAGTTTTTTTAAAATCAACTTTACTGGGGTGGGCATTCGCCCGAAACCACTTGAAAACTGTACCTTGGGGGTACCTTCGGGGGTAAGGGTTTTCTCATTCAATTTTCTCTGCCCTTTCTGTCAGCTTTTATCTGCATAAATTCTAGCTTTCGCCTCTTCTTTGGGGGTTGTCTTTGGTCGAACCTGTCAAAATCTCTCATGCGGGAACATCCTTACTATTTTGCCACATAATGCAGACTAAGACCAATTTTTTCATTTTTTCGGGTTTTGTTGTGTCCTATTTCCGTCTTCCCAGGGCCCCATATCGCATAAATTGTCTCAATATCTATCATCCAATTCCTTCCACGTCCCATCTTGTGTCTCACACAGGGGTCCTTTCATGAAGTTTTTCCAAAGACTTTTTGTGGAGGGCCTCCATCCTTCGCAGAAATTAGGCCTTCGATGGGTGTCCCTATTGGGGGGGGGAAAAAGGAAAATGTTTTCCCCATTTTTAAAGAAGGGAGAAGAGGCTAAAGTAAAATTATCGCCCCTAAGTGTAACGTCATGGTAGGTAAATTTTTGGGAACTATTATTGAAAAAAAACTTTAAAAACACTTGATAAAAAATGTTTTTATCATGATTATAACTTGGATCCCAGGGGGGGAGGTCATTCCAACCCAAATTTTTGAGTTTTTATGGGAAAATTTTTGCGACGGCGATTGATAGGTTATGATATAAATTCGGCTTTAGTAAGCATTTTTACAAGTACCACAGACAGACTCTTAAATAAGGTTAAGGGCCTGGATGATGGGAAGGTTCTTCGTTGGACGAGCCTGTAATAAAAGGGACAAAGGGGTTACATTAATGGTTTTTTAAAACTGAAAGGGGACTGGTGCAAGTGGAGTTTTTCCCCAAGGGTCGGGTTTTTGGGTCCATAACTTTTTTTATTTATACAACGACTTTGATAGTGGTATTAGCATGATATCACAATTGCTGATGATACTAAGGTAGTAGATATGGATCACGTCTGAGTAAACAATTGCAGTGGACTTAGATAAACTTTGATGCAGTCAGAGCAGATGGAATTTAATATTGATAAGTGCACGTTGATGTTGGTAAAAACCCTGTATATCACCATACCAATGTATCGCTGAAAGCAGAAGGTGAAAGATCTGAGTGAGGTGAGCCCAGACCCCGACTAGAACATGTATTGGCTAGAAATAAGCTATAGTTAGGTTCATTACCAAATGATATATAAAGTGCTGAATTATCTAAGCTTATCTGCTCTAGTCAGGCCTCACCTAGCTATGCGTTCATTTTGGTCTCCATATACAGATGGATATACCTTGTAGAAACTGCAGAGAGATACCAAATGATCAAGGGATGCGTCTTTAGTTAGAAAAGATTAAAGTTATTAAGTTACCCCTCACCGAGAGACCGAGTAAGGGGCGATCTGTATTTTTTAAGTGGATAAGGATTTATAAAGGGAGGTAGAAAGTTCTTACGCTTTAACCGGTAGAACAGAGAGGTTACTGAAGGAGTAATTTAGAAAGAAATAGGAAAAACGGTTCCAAATGTAGTGATAATGGATGGACCGTAACGGTTAGTGCGGACATTGGGAGCTTTAAGAGGGCTGTAGGTCATGGTGGGATGCAGGGATTAGGTAGTGTTAGGTGCAGAACTCCCGTGAGCTCGTGCCTCTTGTATTTCCCTTTATTTCTTATGTTCTTATGTTCTTATATCGAGCATAATTCATGTGCCCAGATACATATAAGTGGGGCATCATGAGCTGAACTGCTTGTAGGTAAAGGGGGCCCAATCACCCTCTCTTGCAGCCCTAAACATGAGCATCATGATCATTACTGGTTTTATGAAAGCATCTACCCACATCTTTGTAGTGCGACTTTTAATTGCCAAGCCAATTGCAATTCTGTCATAAGATCCTCATGGCTCTGTATGTGAATTTTGCCAGTAATATCTTGTAGCAACTCTGTTGTTCGCATTATCATAGCTCTCACATTCATTGGGAACTTCTTACCATTAAGCATTTTAGCTACACCACCAAAAACAGACTCAAGATAGCTTTTAAATCAGACTCACCATCAATGTTCCGCACTGCACCTACAAAACTCATCAGTAGATGCATTCCACCTAATCTGGTTATCAAATCTGGAAATATATTTGGGAAAGCCCACTGAACTGAACCTCTACCACAATCCTGTACAGCTGTTGGTCTTCAGTAAACAGGGTGAAGTCTTGGCCAGTTTCTCTTATTAATTCATGTGCTTTCTTCATGGCAGTCATGATAGTGTCAGGATCTGCTGGCGGCATATCAATCAATGGTAGATACACCGCTTTAGTTTTTGGTTGAGGGGACTGACCTTGCTCACGACACAGACGGTATTGTAACCTTGAACTCTGGACAATTATCAAACTTTACTTTATCTGCAAGGAAAGCAAAATCTGTCTCATTGGCTCTTCGCTGTGAAATAACTTTATGTGCTAACAGTCTTAGAAAAGGTATTTCTCTTTTCAGAAATTCAGCAGGCAAATTTGGTTTCTTGTGACCATTATACCTGACAATTTCAAGTTCATAATCTATTTCTCGTGGCATCTTTGCCTATTTCAGGCGTTGTATACTCTGCTCTTGTTGCTGTGCATTAACTTCAGATTGAGTCATAAGGACAGCCAAAGAATGGGTTGATAATTCTTCCATTCTGAGATGAAATGTCTGCATTAAAATTGTCTGCTAGAATTTGTACAAGACCATCTTCTGCCCTTGAAATTGCTGTTAATTTGGTATTTTTTGCCGCACCTACAGCTGTAGACTTTTTGAGCAATAGCAACTCGTCATAGGTAGCTACATGTTACCAAAGTCATTCATTGTCTTGACTACTTCTTTTGAATCTCGTAGAAATACAGCCAGACTAATCTGCAATGGAGTTTGGATTTTTTGTTACTACTGATGTGATGATGTTACCTATCAAAAGAGCAGGTAATTTGTTATTTAATTTAGGTGCAAAGGGACAAGGATATCCTGAACTTTTCTGCTTACATATTCTGGGGGCAATTTCTGATTCATTTTGGGAAATTATAGCTATTTTTATCAAATGTAATTTCATTGACTTCTTTACATATCTTTTTCCTAACCTTGTGAATTGCAATCTAGTGTCATCATCTTCTGCATCTGGAATGATGCGTAAACATCTCTTGCTTTACTCTGAAAGGCTAATATTGAGGCAATACCAGGGGACCAGAACTAAAAGGTCCTTACCAAAGTGCGCAGATAGTTCTGCTATTAGCTTCTACGGAAAAGGCATTCCCTTCATTTTCTATGTACAAATTGAACAGGTCAACTGAGTTCCAAATATGTGACATGTCTTCCTTTAAGATCTGAAAACAACCTGCAACCCTTTATCCAACTCAGGCTTATCTGCCTGTGCTTCCTTTACCGCAGCAGAGGTTGATCTACTTGACAAAAAGTTGGTACGACTGCAGCATGGTAGCGTGCATCAGCTGCGTGCAAATCACTGATAGTTTCCACTCCCCCTAATCCGAACTTGTGCTGATCAGTCATCATTCCGTTCATAAACATTTTGCAAGGATTTCTGTCTTAAGGGACATTTTTTTTTCTGGCCTTTTAAACCTTGTCTGCAGAGATATGCTGGTTTCCATCTTGAGGGATGCTTGGGTCATTTTTAAACTTGGCATCTTCTCCACAAAATATACAGTGCTCAAAGAAATTGGGAACTTCAGTTGTTCAGAACGTCTTGCTCGTTTTCTAGGTGCAGCATCTGCTTCTTCTTCATCTTCCTTTTGGCCTTTCAGAGCCTTTGAACCTCTTTTGGATAAACATATTTATTCACACATGAGCTATGGACCTTCAAACTCAGATCCTTGTCATTATCATATTGCAACTGCATTTTCTGATGGATTTCATCTCTGTATATTTTACTGCATCTTATGATATTTTCTATCCCTCTTAGCTTTAGCATTTTATCGAGACTTCTTTCTTCTTCAAACCTGTGCATTTAAACTTCCAAGCAAAATAGCATTCTTCCTCCATACTGGCTTTGCTTCAATTACATGTACATTTTCAATTGTAAATTGTAAACTGTAGCAATAACTTACCTAGTACCAATCTAACACTTAGAAAAATTGGTCTCTGTTAGGGCCGAAGGTTTATCCTTTTTAAACCACCTTTAACAGTATGCACTTTCATGTATGGGATAAAATAGGTTCACACAGTTTATGTACTACTCCTAGCCCGATCGTTCTTTCCATTTCCATTTAAGTCCCTGCGATCTGTACACCATCCGAATGAATTAACCCCCTTCATTCATGGCTCGGCTCTCCCGCGTTAGCACACCCTGTCTATTCAGGTACGGTTATCTAATTTAAAATGGGGCAATTACATAAATTAGGGACACTAAGTTACATCTTAGCTGACACTGACTGGGGTTTCACAGCAGTGAAGTCACCAGTGTGCCCTGGTAGTACAAGGACATTCACTCCTTTATGATAAACAATAAACAGAGAAATAAAATGCCACACAACAAATGGATGTGAGGATTACGAGGAAACAAACACGTGAGGATCAATCACCTTACATATCTGATGTGAATATAGCATGTTCAGCATCCCTATTTTCAACAGTTTATATAAAAACTATACACACTGCACTTCAGATAATTTCATGAGTAAATGTACAAAATAGTAAAATCTACTAGTAAATTAACAAAATGTACGAATCACACATACGTCAAAATTACGATTTGTACCCTTAAATTTTTATTTGTTAGTCAGCTAATTTGAAAACGGTAGCCATTTTGAATTTGAAAATACCAGAAATATATTTTCTGGATCAAAATACCCTGGAATTCATGTATTGGTTGACCCTCTGTGTGAATTTTCAAGGGATGTATGGTATTTTATGTATTTTGATATAATTTTGGCGGCCATTTTGTTTAATGCTAATTATCTCAAATTGCCCATGACTGACAGCGAGCCAACATATATATTTTTCAAACCGGATATGCTGGCAAACAAAATCCACTGAAAAAATTATTTAAGACCCCAAAACAGGGTTATAAGAATAAAGTTACTTTTGGCTGCCGGACTAGTTAGGTTACAGTTAGCCAAGGTTAAGTCTCTTGATTAGCTGTAGGTAACTTTGTGTGGGAATCACAATGAGGGTATTTTCGAGAAAATCATGAGGTTAGTTTGGGAGCTACAGCCAAGCGTAGAGCAAGTGAGGCAGCTGTGCAGTTGCACCAAAAGCAGGAGGACTTATGAAAAGTGCCACCCGGAACACCAGGGGCCCCTATTTATAATAGCTTATGGGGTTTTTCCCCTAAGCAGACAAAATGGGGAAGTTCGCCATAAGTCATCGAAAGTTCCATAAGTGCTCGTGTTTTCCCATAAAGTTGCCCCTAAGCGCTAGGGGATGTCCGGAGGTCCCTAAGGATCCTTATGTTGACATAAGCCGTCAACATGGCAGCAAAACAACTCTTCCGCCAGCGCCAACTCAGGCATTTTCGTGCCAGAAGAGACTTTTTCGGCAATTGAATGACGAAGAACTTGTCAAGAGGTATCGGCTGAACCATGAGGGGAATTATGTATGTCACTCTCGTGAATGCATTTCCCCCAGGTAAATAAAAAGGAACCATACACTGACAACGGGAATGAAATTATTATAACATTATGATTGTTTTCCTCGCCACTGGGAAGATGCAGCAGGCACTGAGCAGTGCAGCTCTGTAGTGATGACCATGGAGCAGCTGGAGTGGGACAGGGAAAATACTTGCTCAAGGCCGTCCATTGGTAATACTCTCGTGTACCCAAAATTTTGTGCGAGACAACAACCCAGAATTCTCGCCGACGGAAATTTTCGACGACAGTTCCCCTTCTACTAATAGATGAAAAGAATAAATAAAGGGTTTTCATTGTTTATTTGACAACATTTTTCGAAGGCATTATTATGTTCTATTTAGTATTGATATGTTTATAATAAATTTAGCTATTGTTTTTGGCGGAAATGAAGGTAAAGATTTGTTTTACCTAAAGCAGTCATACTACCTTCTGGAGGGGTATCATTTCAGCTTCAGCACGTAGTGGAGATATACTTCCGGAAAACAAAAATGTAATACTTGGAAACAAGGTAATTTTTTACACTAGGACCAAATTATCCCTACACAATTGGGGGTGTGCTTTCTAGTTACCTTCTACTCAAGCTACACTTTCCTAACTCCAATTTAAATTTGTTTTCAGGAATCCATTTACTTTAAGAACACATTTCAAATATAAAGATCCTATACCTAAAACTCTTATCTCCAAAATAATTTATGAATTTGATGTTCGAGCTGTAAGGCTCGATACATCGGCGAGACGTCAAGAAACTTAAAAACCCCTTTGGTTTGCAGAACTAAAGGTGTTTCTGCTTCGTACTGGCCGACCCCATTTCTTCTCCTTCTCAATCTGCAATACGCTCTCACTCCCATGTCACCCATTCTCTATTAATGATTTTAGAATCCTATCAAAGGCAAACTTCTCTAGTAACACTAATTATTAGAATCCATACACATCAAGCACTGTCTCCTGATCTTTAAAAATCAAGTCACTTCATACCAATTACATATACTCAAATGATTAAACACCACTGTTTTGATCGTCGGACTCGTGTTTCGATCGCTCCATAGGAACCGAAATGTTACCTGTTTAAAAATTTTTTGTTCATTCAGTCCTCTGCCAAACCCAGACACATACGCACCAAGGTTTGTTAAGTTAAATTGTGTTTTTAGTTTTTTGATAATATGGATTATTTTATTGCTTTAAATTTTTAGTGTTTGCTTCTAGCAATTTTTAGTATTTTAACTTATATAAACTATTTTAGCCTGATGATGCCCAAATGCCATTGGCGAAACGTTTTCACTCACATAAAGAACCCCAAAAATGACGATGTCTTTTCCACCCTGAAAATCAAAATGTATCAACCGAAGAATATCAACTAAATATAAATATTATATATATATTTATATTATATATATAAAATATAAAATAAAGAGAAGGAAAGAGAGAGAGAGAGAGAGAGAGAGAGAGAGAGAGAGAGAGAGAAGAGAAGAAGAGAGAGAGAGAAGAGAAGAGAGAGAGAGAGAGAGAGAGAGAGAGAGAGAGAGAGAGAGAGAGAGAAAAGAGAGAGAGAGAAGACTTATATGGGACCATTTACCACGTTGGGGCCAGTGTAACTGTCTAGGTCGGGGAGTGTGGTACTAAGATACGTGTATAACCTTCAATATATTTCGAAGATCTCCGTGCTTAAATTTCAATGTGAATGTTATAGTGCCCAGCGAGAGGGATTTATGGAACGGGAGAAGGGATGGATGCTAGGATGGAGAGAATAGATATGAGAGAGAATTGATAAAAGGGAGGGAGGTATGGTATGGAGAGAGGGGGGGAGGTATGGGATGGAAAAAAGGGAGGAGGTTTTGGGATGGGAGAGAGGTATAGGATGGAGGGAGGGGAGGAACGTTGAGAAGAGATATAACACCCGACTGGAACAATTGCCTCTTCCTGGTCACTGTGAATTTGGTGCTTTGATTGGTGTGTAGGTAAACTCTCTTCTCTCCTCTCTCTCTCTCTCTCTTCTCTCTCTTCTCATTCTCTCTCTCTCTCTCTCTCTCTCTCTCTCTCTCTCTCTCTCTCTCTCTCTATTTCTCCTCTCTTCTCCGATCATTTTTTTTTCTTTATTTTGAAATTAATCAGTGAATTTTTTTAACAATTTTATAATTATTTATCATCCTATATTTTTAGAAAATAAAAATTTACGGACTCCGTGGCACGGCACATTCCTAAATTTAGAAGCTACTTACGTTCTAGAAAACAGTACACTGCATGTAACATTTTTTGCATATTTACATAAATCAGTCACCTTTGGTCTGCCCTAAGGTTCCATTCTAGGGCCTGTTATATTTTGCATCTATGATATGATATGATGATATTTTACGTTGCAGGGATAAAACACATGTTTGCTCTTTTCCGATGAAAATACCATATATATTCAAGTTCATGATTTGGTTAATAGAAAATACACTTAAAACAGACTTTATCAATTTGTTAAACTGGATAAAAAAACTAACGTTGAATATAATCAAAAATTGTACATGGTATCCCCATCCTCCCGATGACTAACACAACCCATATTGATATCAGATTAGATTAACTATCCTTGCGAATTGTTGATGAAATTAAGTTATTAGACGTAACCATTGACCATAAGTTAGCATGTATAAGAGGAGGCGGTAGCGGAGTGGTTAGCGTCTCCGACTGGCGTTCTCGGTGACCCGAGTTCGATCCCCGAAGAAGACCAAAACCTTTCTGCACCGTCGAGTGGCCTAAGAACACCCACATGCCCTGCCCATCAACTCTACCTTCGATTGCGAGTGCATCGGAGGACACAGGGGGGCGGCATGAGCCTCTAATCAGGGGCGTCACTATAAGAATCCTGCCTGCGCCACCACGGGCGAGGATCAACCATCAGAGCCCTCAAGTGATCTTCCAGAGCCCGTCCTACCATCCGAGCCCTGGGTCACCACTGCCTACAGGCGCTATAGGCACAAATGTAAAAAAAAAAAAAAAAAAAAAAATATGTACATCACAAATAAATCAATTATGTTATAATCTATCTAAAACATAGATAAAACATTACTTAATTGATCATCATAAGTTGATTTAGAGTATAAATTAACTGGAATGTTCTTATAGAACATTCGCAGATGTATCGCAACAGAGTGTATTATTCTTAATATTCAACGCTTGCATATCGATATTATATCAACTGGTCAACAAAACAAAAAAAAGTTCTGGCATGGATTTAAGAACAGTTTAGACTAATTTGAGGGTGCTGAATTCAAAACTGATCTTATATTTTCTCTATCACATCACGTTTTTGCGCTATAGTTTTAAAATTCCATTTTCATGAATTTCAAGAAAAATTTATCCTTCTATTGATAGTGTAGGCAAAGGCCGGATTATATTGGTTTATTTTAAATTTAGTCTCCCAATAAACTGGAGAATATCTTCGTTTTTTTTTGAACATGCATAAAATTCCCATTCTTTATGATACGAAAGTAAACAAACACATTTCAAACTTGCACAGCAATCGTCCGCAGGTAGGTGTTTAATTATTGAATTTTACATTGAATTGAGTTATTTTATTGTATTTCTCCTGTTTGTTTCTTTTTTGTGAAACATGGCCTAAGGTGTAGGTGGTTGGGTAGCAATTCAAAGGGAAAAACTTCAGGTAGCTAACAACTCTTTTTCTTTTATTTGTCCGCAGTTGTGTTGCTCAGGTTTTTATTTGTAATCAAAGAAAATTCTGAATAAAGTATAAAAAGTTAAATCAATTTTTTATTAAACTAAAAGGGGAGATATTTATCATTTAGAAAATCCTATTCAAACGAGGATAATAAAAATATAATTTAATCTATTTTAAGGAACCCTTGTATACAAATTAAACAAAAAAAAATATTGAACATATAATTATTTTATTATTTCAAAAAATTATTTTTGAAACATAGTTATTTATATCATAAATTTATAAATTAAAATTATGAAATTATTTATTAATATATATATATATATATTAAAAAAAAATATTCTATATTAAAAATAAATTTAATATTAATTAATATTATTTATAATTTATAATAGTTTTTATATTATATTTATTATATTTGAAATTTTAATTTTATTTATTAAAGATTATATTGGTTATTTAAATATTAATAAATAATATTTTTTCTTTTAATATAATGATACATTAAATTCTTTATTTACTAAAAAATTAAACTTAATTAAAATTCCAAAATTTTATTATAATTATAATTATTTTATTTATATTTAGATTATTCTTTTTTATAACTATTATTTTTAAATTAAAATATATAACTCTTTACTTTAATTCATTTCTCAAATTCTATTAATTAAATAAATCTAATTAATATTTTTATATATTTTAAATTATGATAAGAAATATATTCATATATATATTTTGTTTTAATCCTTAAATAAAAACTGATTAAATTTTAAAATTTTAAACTATTAATATGTATATAAAGAAGTAATAGTTTAATGCTATTGTATTATAAACATATTATACTAATATTTTATAAATGTAAATTTATAAAAAAAATATTTAATATTTTTAAAAATTTAATCATTCAATATTAATAGATTTTAATATTCAATATGTTATTTATTCTAAATTATAAAAATTTGCTCTTTTATATTAGAAGAACAAATATTTAGATATAATTAAATTCTGTTAAATTATTTTATATTTTTAAAAGGTTATATTACAAAATTTATTTTCATAAAATTATTAAAGAATTTCATTATAAGACAAACTTAGAAATTCATCTTTAAATCTGTTATTATATTAAAAAATTTTTATATTAATATTTTAATAATATTTAATAATCAAAATTAATTTTGTTAAATTTAATACAAAAATTCTTACATAGTATCTATTTAAAATATACAATAATTTAAATCAACATTTCTTAATTAATTATATTATTTTATTTTTTATATAATACCAATATCTTTTTTATTATTATAATAACTAAATTTTTATTTTTTAAAATGGTAAAATTTATTATATAAAATATAATAAATTATTATATAAAAATTTTTATTAACTATTGATAATTTCTAATTTTATATTGGATGTATATTATATATTATTTTTTCTTAAAAAAAAATAATATTATATATAAATAAAATATCTAATTTAATGATATTTATAATCAATAAAAAAAATTTTAATTTATATTTTAAATATCTGGGTTAAAAAATTATAAATTTTAAATTAATTTCTTTTCTATTTTAAAATTATAAAACCATAATTTTAACTATTATACATCAATGATTTTAAATTTAATATTATATATTTATAATTTATAATATATTATAATATATATATAATAATACATTTTTATTATGATACCGATATATAATATGATATAATATATAATAATATATATAATTACTTAATATATATATATATATATAAAATTTTAATATATTATATATATTATATATATATATTATATATATTATATACTTTATATATATCATAATATATATATAAATTATTTTAATAAACTAATATTTTAACTATAATTTTAATAAAATATAATAATATATTATTTAAATGAAATTATAATTTATATTTTAAATATATTATTATAATATATATATATATAATAAAATTTTACTATATCTTAATAAATAAATTATTCTTTTAATATAATCCTTTTATAAATTTCATTAAATATTATATATATATTTAATAATATATTATAATAATATTTTATAATATTAATATATTATATAATATTATATATAATTAAATAATATATATATTATATTATATATATATAAAATTTATAATATTATTTTAAAAAAAATATTAAAAATTTAATATTTTAAATATAATATATATAAAAATATATATATAATATAAAAATTATTATATAAATATATTATATAAAAATTAATATATATATAATATAATATATTATATACAAAATAATATATATAATATATATATAAGATATATATATAATATTATAATAATATATATATATTATTTTAATATTATATAATTATAAAATATATAATAATTAATATATATAATATTTATATATATAATATTTTAATATATATAAAATATATAATATAATATAATTTATATATACATAATATATATAAAATATATAATATATATATCATATATATATATATATATATATATATATAAAAATAAATAATATTATAATTCTATATAATATTATATATATATATACATATATAAATATATATATATATAATATATAAATAAATATATATATATATTATAATAATTACCATACTATATATATAATATATATATATATATTATTATATAATATTAATTATAATATACTAATATATATAAATATTTTTCAAAATATATATATAATAATATAATATATATATATATAATATATATTATATATATATTATAATAATTATATTATATTATATTATATATATATAATTATTAATATTATTACATTAATAAATAATATATATATAATATATATATATATAATTATTATATATTATAAATATAAATATATATTATATATAAAATTATCTATATATTATATATTATATATTATATATTATTTTTATTAAATTTATTTTAATATACATTCATTTATATATATATTATTATATTTATATACTATCATATTTGTTATCACCCAACCAAAAAATAAGTTGCGAACAATACATTATAATTCACTGGTCACACGATATTTCTGGCAAAAGGTTTTAAAACAAATTCCTAACTAAATTTGGGCTTCTGATTACGAATATGAACTCAATTTTGTCTATCACATCAGGATTTCGCTATATAGCATTTATCAATTTTTGATGAAAATGACTCATCAGCCTATATATCGAAGGTTTCAAGATAAAAACACTGATTTTTAGTAAAACATTTTGTATATTCTTAAACAAGAATTACAAAGATTACGACGTCCCTGTACAAGTAAATCAATATAGTGACAGAATTGAAATAGAAAATATAAACAATACATATATTGGTGCACAGATCAATGGAAGTAGCAGTTATGTGAATTTTTTTTCTTGGCTGATCTCTGATGTACAGCTTCTGGGTTGTCTCTCATCAAGCTCCAGCAATATCCGCCATCATATGTGAGTCCCCCCGGCCTTGATACCGTTCTTCCATTGTTTTAATGTCCTGATGAAACGCTCCCTTGTTCCTCGCTCACATCCCCAAGGTTCTCCGGAAACTTGTCCAAATGGCTGTGTAAATAGTGAACTTGATACTCATTCTACATCCAAATCTCGCCCGGCTCATTAGTAGCTCTTCCAATCTCTTCATAGTTTTTCTGCTTTCTTATTCCTAAAATTCTCACCACATTAAAAAATGCATTCCAGCTCTTTCTTCTGTCCCCATCATTGATGTGATAAAATTTGGATCTCTCATTAGTGTTCTTATTTGAGGTCCATCAAATATTCCAGCCTTTTTCTTCTCTTTACTAAGACCAGGAAAAGTTTTAACATATATAGCTGAAGCATTTTCCACTGTGATCAAGAGCTTTGACGAACTGCCTTTATCAAACCAAGTTTTTATGTCCCAAGGGAAAAGACAATCTTCTTCCTATCCACTAAAAGGGGCATTGATGACATTCTTATCGCCAATGCCAACTCTGTCGCTGAGGCCCTTCTTTTTCACCCAAAGTTCTGCTGTAGCTCTACTGTCCCAGTAACACGAAAACAGGGTATTTTGTGTACCCTCCTTGCTGACCTAAAAGAAAGTTAACCATTTCAATCGACACAAATTAACCACCCATGAACATGATATTGCAAACCCCTCTAGGACATCTTGATGTTGTTATATTTTTCTTTAAGTTTTACAGAATGACCTATTGGGACAGAGCCATACTTTTTTTCCATTGTGTAACAGAACACATTTCAACTTCTTTTGGAACTGTCAAAAAAAAGCCTCCAATCCCTTGAATCATATGCTAGCAGTTTCCCCTAAAAAGAAGTAGCCTTCTACATCATACAATAGACAACTGGCCATTGAATGGAAGTACTTACGCAGTTCTGCTTCCCTGTTACATAAAATGAGACCCTGTGCCGGGTTTCTGCATTCGATTCTCTTGCAGTCTTGAAGACAACAGTTCAGCAGACTCTTTTGGTAGATAAAGATCCTAACCAAAACATTCAAAGAGACTGAGTAAACAATTGGGTTTTTCACAATCTTCATCAAAGGCTGAAAAATATCTGTAGTGTCTTCTTCACAGTGGGAGCAGGTGAGCAGAGATCTGTTTCAATTTTTGAAGCTCAGTAAAAATTGGTACAGGTATTTCTTCACTATGGGTAAATGGTCGAATAGCTGAAGGGATACTTGGGTATTGCAAAAATTTCTTGTTTTTCTTATTGACACCTTTTACATTGACAAGGCAGAAATAGCATCATCTAAATGATTGCTTGGTTCTCTCCAAACCATATGGGACTCCAACTTAAGTTTAGCCTTCTTTCCTTGAGACCCTGATCTCAAAGTCCTCAACACAGGTTTTTGCACACTTTGTGAGGAGCCCAATGCTTGTCTTGGTCTCCAAGTGGTACTTTGAAGTACGCAAAAAACACGCTCTTAAAAAAGTCAGTAATGTTGCGCCTCTGAGTCTTCAAAGTAAAGCTTCCACAGATGTAGCAAAATATATTTGGATCATTTGAGCACTTTCTTCTGTGAGATGTAGAGGCCATTGTTAGAGCAGCAACACCCCTGCGGACAAATAAAAGAAAAAAAGTTGTTAGCTACCTGAGTTTGTTCCTTGAATTTGCTACCCAACCACCTACACCTAGGCAATTGTTTCACAAAAAGAAACAACAGGAGAAATACAATAAAAAACTCAATTCAATGTAAATTCAATAATAAAACACTACTGCGGACGATTGCTGTGCAAGTTGAAATGTGTTTGTTTACTTTCGTCATAAAGAATTGGGAATGTTATGCATGTTCAAAGAAAACGAAAATATTCTCCAGTTTATTGGGAGACTGAATTAAATAAACCATATAATCCGGCCCCTTTTTCTACACTACTCAATAGAAGGATAAATTTTTTTTGAAAATTTATGAAATGGAATATATCCTATAGCGCAAAACGTGATGTGATAGAGAAAATATAAGATCAGATTTGAATTCAGCACCCTCAAATTAGTCTAAAACTGTTCTTAAATTCCATGCCAGAACTTTTTTGTTTGTTTTTGTTGACCAGTGATATATATATCGATATGCAAGCGTTGAATATTAAGAATAATACACTCTGTTGCGATACATCTGCGAATGTTCTATAAGAACATTCCAGTTAATTTATACTCTAAAACAACTTTTGATGATCAAATTTAAATAAAGTTTTATCTATGTTTTAGATAGATTATAACATAATTGTTTATTTGTGATGTACATATTTTTTTTTTTTTTTTTTTTTTTTTACATTTGTGCCTATAGCGCCTGTAGGCAGTGGTGACCCAGGGCTCGGATGGTAGGACGGGCTCTGGAAGATCACTTGAGGGCTCTGATGGTTGATCCTCGCCCGTGGTGGCGCAGGCAGGATTCTTATAGTGACGCCCCTGATTAGAGGCTCATGCCGCCCCCCTGTGTCCTCCGATGCACTCGCAATCGAAGGTAGAGTTGATGGGCAGGGGATGTGGTGGGTTTTTAGGCCCCTCGACGGTGCAGAAGGTTTTGGTCTTCTTTTGGGGATCGAAATCGGTCACCGAGAAAGCCAGTCGGGACGCTAACCACTCCGCTACCGCCTCCTCTTATACATCTAACTTATTGTCAATGGTTACGTCTAATAACTTAATTTCATCAACAATTCGCAAGGATAGTTAATCTAATCTGATATCAATATGGGTTGTGTTAGTCATCAGAGGATGGGATACCATGTAACATATTTTTGATTATATTCAACGTTAGTTTTTTTTATCCAGTTTAACAAATTGATAAAGTCTGTGTTAATGTTTTTTCTTTTTAAACCCAAAATCATAAAACTTAAATTATATGGTATTCTGGGAAAAGAGCAAACATGTTTTTATCCCTGAAACGTAAAATTCATCTATCTATCATAGTGAAAAATTTAAACGCCCCTAGAGGGAAACCCTTATCAAAAGGTGACTGATTTTTTTAAAATATGCAAAATGTTACATGCATGTATGTTTTCTAAAACGAAAGTACTTCTAAACTGGGAAATGTGCCTTTGCCACGGAGCCCCGAAATTTTTTTATTTTTCTAAAAAATGGGAATGAAAAATAATTATTTTGTAGGAAACATCCTGTTAAATCCAAAAAATATCACTTATTGCATCGATGTAGAACGGAATGAGGGGGAGAGAAAAGAGAGAGAGAGAGAGAGAAAAAGAGAGAGAGAGAAAAGGGAAGGGAGGAGAGAGGGGAGGAAAGGAGGGGGAAAGAGGGGAAGGAGGTTTTCCCCTACACCCCAACAAACACCAAAATTCACATGCCCCCGGGAAGAAAAATTGTTCCCAGTCGGGTGTTATATCTTTTCTAAATTTTTCCTTCCCCCCTCCATCCTAACCTCTCTCCCACCCCATACCCCCTCCCTTTTTTCCACCCATACCTCCCCCCCTCTCTCCCATACCAACCCCCCCCCTCATCAATTCTCCTCATATCTATTCTCTCCACCTAGCATCCCCCTTCTCCCTTCCCTAAATCCCTCTGCTGGGGCCATAAAATCTAAAATTGAAATTAAGCAGGCAGATCTTTGAATATATTGAAAGGGTTTTACACGTATCTTTTACCACACTCCCCGACCTAGACATTTTCACGGCCCCAAAGGGTAAATGGGCCCTATAAGTCTTCTCTTTTCTCTCTCTCTCTCTCTCTCTCTCTCTCTCTCTTCTCTCTCCTCTCTCTCTCTCTCTCTCCTCCCCTTCTCTCTCTCTCTCTCTCTCTCTCTCTCTCCTCTCTCTCCCTCCTCCTCTCCTCTCTTTTTCTTTTTTTTTTTAAAAATTTTTATATATTATAATATATTTATATTTTATATATAATTATATTTTTATTTTGATATTTTGTTGATACTGTTGATTTTTCGGGGTGGAAAAACCTCGCTTTTTGGGGGGTTCTTTATTGATGCACGTTTTCGCCAATGGCCTTGGCACATCAGGCTAAATATTTTATATAAAAAAAATATAAAATTGCTAAAGAAAAACCTAAAATTAAAGCATAAAATATCCTAATTATCTAAAAACAAAAAACCAATTTATACTTAAAAAATTTGGGTGCTATCGTCTGGGTTTGGGCAGGACTGAATGAACAATTTTTTTTACGGGTAACTTTCGGTTTTCCTAGGGGACGATCGAAACACGAGTCCGACATAAAAACTGGGGGGATAATCTTTAGTATATTAATTGGTATAAGTTTTGATTTTAAATCAGAGACAATGCTTAGTGTATGGATTCAAATAATTTAGTGTTACTAGAAAATTTTGCCTTTGTAGGTTCAAAAATCTTAATAGAGAATGGGTGTCATGGAGTGGACGTATTGCAGATTGGAAAGAAAAAATGGGTCGGCCATACGAGAAAAAACCCTTTTTTTTCTCAAACCTAAGGTTGTTTCTTGACGTCTCCCCGATGTTCGACCCTTACGCTCGAACTTCAAAACATAAATTTTTATTGGAGATAAGATTTTTTGGTATGGGTCTTTAATTTGAAATGTGTTCTTAAAGAAAAAGGATTCCGAAAACAAAATTTAAATTTGGATTTGGGAAATGTAGCTTGGTGAAAGGCTAAAGCCACCCCCAATTGTGTAGGGTTTAATTTGGTCCTATGTAAAAATTACCTTGTTTTCCCAATATTACTTTTTGTTTTTTCCGGGAAATAGTAATCCACTACGTGCGACTGAAAAGATACCCTCCAAAGGGAATATACTGCGTAGGGAAAAAAACTTTTTCCCTTTATTTTTTGCCAAAAAAAATACTAAATTTATTTAAAAAATATCATCTAAAAAGAAAATAAAAATGCCTTCGAAAAAAGTTTTTCAATAAACAAAGAAAACCCTTTTTTATTCTTTTCATCTATTGTAGAATGGAACTGCGTCGAAAATTTCCGTCGGCGAGAATTCTCGGTTTTGTCTCGCCAGAATTTTTGGGACCGAGAGTATTACCATGGGCGCCTTGAGCAAATATTTTTTTCCCGTCCCTCCGCTGCTCCATGGTCATCACTACAGCAGCTGACTGCTCGTGCCTGCTGCATCTTCCCGTGGGGAGGAAAAAAATCTAAAGTTTAAAAATTTTTTATTCCCGTTGTCAGGTAGGTTCCTTTTCTATTTCCTGGGGAAAGCTTCACGGAGTGACATACATAATTCCCCCATGGTTCGCGAACCCCTTGACAAATTCTTTGCATTCAAATTTGCCGAGAACGTCTCTTTGGCACGAAAATGCCGAGTTTTGGGGCTGGCGGAAAGTTGTTTTGCTGCCCTGTTACGCTTTTGTCAAAATAAGGATCCTTATGGGACCTCCGGAACCCCTACGCTTTTGGCAACTTTTTGGAAAAAACGAGCACTTATGGAACTTTCGTGACTTTGGCGAACTTCGCCCTTTTGTCTGCTTATGGGGGAAACCCAAACTATTTAAATACGGCCCCGGTGTTAGCCGGGTGGGACTTTTCATAATCCTCCTGCTTTTGGTGCAACTGCACAGCTGCCTCACTTGCTCTACCTTGGCTGTAGCTCCAAACTACCTCATATTTTCTCGAAAATCCCTTTGTGATTCCCACAAAGTTTCCTCAGCTAAACAAAGACTTTCCCCTTTGGGTAACTTAACCTAACTATCCGGCAGCCAAAATCTTATTCTTATAAACCCCGTTTTGGGGTCTTAATAATTTTTTTTAGTGGATTTTGTTTGCCACATATCCCCTTGAAAAAATATGTTGCTCGCTGTCAGTCATGGGGCAATTTTTAGATAATTTGCATTAAAAAAAATGGGCCCCCAAAAAATTTCAAAAAACTAAAATACCATAATCCCCTTTAAAAATTTACACGAGGGTCAAACCATACATGAATCCCGGGGATTTTGTCCCGAAAATTATTTCTGGTATTTTTAAATTCAAAAAGGCTACCCTTTTCAAAATTGCTGACT
>JACEEZ010009566.1:2500-13042 GCA_016584305.1 Chionoecetes opilio | reverse complement strand
CCCATTTGACCCAAAAAACCATAACAGACCAAAAATTAAAAAAAGATTGTTCATGCTAAAACCATTGTGAATTGACTAGAGGGGAAATAAATTATATTTAGTTTAATTTTTTGAAAATTTTTTCTGTAAAATCACATGTAATATTTCCATAAATGTTTCTATGCGTTTTGATGTTTCAGTCAGCATCAATTACTTGCTTTAACCTGCTTATGCCCATTTATTGGTGAAAAAATAGGCGAAAACAAACATCAAAATGCTCCAAAATTTGGCGTTCAAGAAAACGTGTATAGAATAGAACTTCATGCTTCATGAGGCAAAGGTTCCTGATATTTTGGCTTATAATGGTTGTAATTTTCGACTTTTCCAGGTCAAAAAGCATTGGAAGCCGTGAAGGAGGGTATAAAAATAGGAAAAAATTGTTTTCTGAACGGGGTCTAATTGCTACATGTCCAAGGGAAGGTGCGTCGTGCACTCTTTTCTTTGCCCTTCCATCCCAAGGACGAGTTAGTGGATTTCAAAATAGCCTTAGACGGCAAAACTTATGGAGACAGAACACTCTACGGCAGTGGTTCCCAAATCTTTTTTCTGCTGTTCCACCTTCAACCAGTTCAATCATCCGGATTTCCCCCTTCAAGGAAAAAATTTGCCAATACACAATATTTACTTGCTTAATAACAAAAGGGATATCGACACTATCCTCTATATCTATATATCCTTGAAAGAAAAGTCAATAGCCGCATTAAAAACTTTTTTTCTGTCGACTGAATGCTAGTAATTTAGATGCCCCCAGAATAAATTTCCCCTTTAGAATCCTGAAATTTCCCCCCAAGGGGAAATTTCCCCCAGGTTGGGAAATACTGCTCTACGGCTTTCACAGCCCAGTTGCTGGGGGTAAAATACTCATAATCCAACACCAGAAAATAACGCCTCCCAGCCTTCTTATGCAGTGGCAGCTGCGAGAGAGGCAATCATTTGTTCCTACTGCAACAAGGTAGGACATACGGTAAAAAAATGCCTCTGCAGGCGCGCAGAAATGCGGAAGGCATCGCCAGTGGGTGATAATCAAACTACAAACGCCACCACGGCTCGAGGAGAGTCCCTCAACCAAGAGTAAATTTTCCTTTTCCTTCCGGGGAGGGGACAGCAGCAAAAGCACAGATAGATAGGGCCCTTTTTACTACTGCGCGATTCACGGTACAAGTAATCACAATACCGACCGATGTTCCAGATAAGGGGTTTCCCCGCAAACAATGAGCGAAGGTGGGCTGTGGGAGAGGTAAGTCGTCGGGGGAAGACATGCGAGCCTCGACGCACCATCCAGGTTAACTAAAACTCAACCGCTAGAGATTTTCCTCGCGCAGGCGCGGCGGATTTGTCGATTTACCACAATATTGTGACTGCCTACCAACAAACAAACATCATGGCAATACCCACGAAGGTAAGCCATCAAAAACCTTTTCCCCTGGTGTGGACACTGGAGTTTACTGTAAATGTACTCTCTGAAGATTTCGTATCAGGCTTTAAAGAGGAGTGCACTTTGGGTGGCGGTGGCCTTTTACGCCAGACTGATTGAATGGGGAAGGGGGTCACGGGTTCATCTTTGAAAATAAAGGAAACAGTGATCTTACCTATTAATCTGAACAAAGGGGTTTCCCTCCGGTTCGTATGGAGTTCTATGTAGCATCCAACTTTCAGCTCCCTGTAGACGGGGTTGGGTTAGGCTACAATGAAGTCTAATCGAACTGGGATAGATCCCAACTTAAATTTAATAACATTTAAAGGGAAGCAGTTAAGGCGATGGATTCTCCTATGTCTCTGACTCCCCTACATGTCAAATCACTCACAGGGAAGAGGGGCGATAAGCGAGGGCCCGGCTGGTTTTATTTCCCCTCAATTCATGTTTCTAACGCTCGCGTGAATCTTACAGCGGGCTGGAAACTCGTGAAGGCCACGATTGTCGGTGACTATGAACTCCCCGATCGTATGGCGATGCGTGTTCCAGTGGCGGTTCCTGATGCACCAATAGACAGTGAAGTGTGTTTCGATGGCCCCAGTAAAGTAAAACGATTGGCCGTAGAGGCGACACTTAGTACTGTCAGCGCAGGACATGTCACATCAGCATTGGTTGTTAACACCACAGGTGGACCAGTGCGAGTTAAACAAGGAGTTTTCCTTGTGGAAGGGTTGGTGTATGATCGAAAGGTGGTACCTGAACCATTGGAGTTACCTACTGCTTGTGTTGCTACGGTGCAGAAGTCCGCCGTTGACATCGAGCAGGGTCTGATACCAACCCTAAGTTCGCTTGTCAACGTCGTGGACTACCCGGAGTTAAAGCACTCGCCCTTGGAACTCTTGGGTCAGTACCGAGATGTCATAACACTCCCCGGTGAAGCTCTTGGTGCTACCGATACAGCGGAGCATCACATTAAACTCAGTCCAGGGACAAAACCTGTTTACATTCCTGCTTACAGACTACCTCATAGCCAACGGGCTGTGGTAGAAACACATGTAGAAGAAATGTTGGAGCAAGGAGTTATTCAACACTCGTGCTCACCCTGGAACAGTCCTTTGTTCCTTGTCCCGAAGAAGGATGGAACTTTTCGCCCAGTTATTGAAATTCGACGAGTTTAATCAGGTCTCCGAAGATGACAGGTATCCGTTTACCAGTCCTAAAAGATCTGCTCATGTCGTTAGGTCCGGGTAATAAAATTTTCAGTAGTTTGGACCTTTTGTCGGGGTACTGGCAGGTACCCATGGCAGAATCCTCCAGAGAGGTTACGGCGTTCAGTACGCCGGGAGTTCACTACGAATGGCTTCGGATGCCGTTTGGCTTAAAATCCGCGCCGCTTACTTTTCAGAGAATGATAAATACAGTTTTTGCCGGTATGATAGGTAACTCCGTGTTCGCATACTGGATGATATTACAATTGCTACGAAAGACCATGAGTCTCACTTTAAAACTTTAGAGTCCCGTTTTGCAGCGACTGTTGTCAATGGTCTCAAAGCCAAGTTCACCAAGTGTGAATTTTTGAAAGCTAAGATTAGCTTTTTGGGCCATACTGTCGACCGGGAGGGACTCCACACCATGGACGATAAAGTATTGGCCGTCAAAAACTTTCCTCAACTCCAGAGTGTTGAGAATGTTAGATCCTTTTGGGACTAGCGGACTTTTACCGCCCCCTTTTTCAAAAATTTTGCCAGAATGGCATCTCCACTAAACCAGCTGTTAAGAAAAGATGTCTCATTTCACTGGGATGCTCCCAAGGAGCAAAGTTTCGAAGAGTTAAAACATGCACCGTGAACGCTCTGTCTTGGCATTCCCAGTTTTTTCAGCTCCATTTGAGCTATGTACAGACGCTTCGGCTAAGGGACTTAGGGCAGTACTAATGCAAAAAAGATGAAAGGGGGAAGAACTTGTAATCGCGTATGCGAGCAGATTTTCTTATCCCGGCGGAGGTAAATTATTCCGTTACACACAAGAGACCCTCGGAGTAATTGGGCTCTCAAAAAATTTTAAAGACGTTATTTTTTGGCTATCCAAAAAACTGTCTATACCGATATGCAGCCATTACTGAGTTATTTAAGGGTAAAAAATTTATCCGGTAGGCTTGCACGATGGTATCGGGCGATCCAAGAGTTTAACCCAACCTTCAAATATTTCCCCGGACGTGCAAATGTGGTAGCGGACGCGTTATCGCAAAAACTTTCCCGGTGGTGGGTGCGGTCACAGGGTCACAGGACTCGGGGCCCGGATTCTTAGTCGTCGAAGGACGCTTCATCCCCTCTACCATCTCCGCCTTCTGCTCCGGGCTGATGCGGTCATCAAAGATGGCCAGTCCGATAGGTTCTGGGAAAAAGGTCCCAGAGATGGCGCCGCATGGCACGTTCCGCGACCGACGCAACCCCATCGTCGCAATCCTCTTCACGTCAGTGATGAAGTCCAGGTCGTTCTTGGCTGCGCAGGACGGAATCATTGCCTCATTCCAGTATTTAGCGTAGACCATGGTCATAAAGAACGCAACTCGACGGATCCCCTCCAACTCCCGCCTGCTCATCTCCAGCTGGTCATGGAAGAGCATGATCTTCACGGCGTGGGATGGCCTTGGCCATCCATCTGGCCATGGGGTAAGCACCAGCAGCACGGAAGGATGTAGGGACTCCTCCTCCGAGGTAGGCCACGCTGAGCAGGATGATCTCTTTGTAGTCTTCGCGTGGAGATTCCCACAGTCAAGCAGACGTTTCAAGTGACCGAGCATCTCAAGGCGGTGAGTTTCTTCGTCGGAGAAAGAGCGGTCGGTGTCAGGGGCTGTGGTGGGCTCTGGTCAACGATAGGCCAAGGGATTCTGGAGCCTCTTGAAAAGGGCGATGTTAGGGCCAGATGTGGATCCATGCAAGCCTCGAAGACATTCTTCAGAAAACTTCCAGGATGTGGTGGCGCATGCCAACCACACAGGGGCTTCTCCAGGCACGTTCAACCCTGATACGCGCCCCTTGAACCATTCCGTGTTGGCCGCTGTCGTGTCGAATGCCATTCCAATGATGTTGCCCTCCAAGCTGCTTCCCCCCACCAGCTTCAATACGGTTTCCGCAACAGCTTGTCCTGTCCCGTCTGCAGACACAGGAACACCCAGAGGTTCCTCCGTTTTCCTCCCCGGACACCAAGACGGCCACCCTCTCCCCCAATGACCTTCCGTCCGCTAGACTGGGTAACAACTTGCTGTCCCAATGCAGGCCCAAAAGGGGACTTCAGGCTTAAAGGAGAGAGAAGGCAATCTCTCGCGGTTCTTGACTCTGGCCGGTGGATCGACGAACGGGACACAGTGATATGTTCGATGTCGTGGCCGAGGCCCCGTTGCAGCAGCGGCGTAGGGGGATGTCGCAGCACGGATGGACAGATTGTCGCGCTCCCAAGCAAGGGTCAGCCCCTTTGGGTGAGCTTATTCCCCTTAGGAGGTCGACGGCGTGGACATTTAGTGGTGTCGGAGCTTTGAAGTCGTCGTCCTCGGTTTCTTCTTTGGACGATGAGGATGTAGTAGAAGACTCCAAGTCCAAAGCCACGTCACGATTAAGAGTGGTGACGAAGCATCCGCGTCCTTCTTCTTTATCTCCTCCATCCTTTGTCTCTTACGTCGCTTCTCCCCAGTCGCTGCTTCAGCTTCTCGTCCAACGCCAGCCATCGAGCAGCTCTGCCGGTCCTCCCTTGAGCCTCCAAGAACGCCTTTTCTTCCTCGGGGATCTTCGCTTCCATTGCCTTGGAATGCGCGATGTCGGACATGTCTTCGAGGCTGTCTCTGAAGATGCATCCCTTCATTTCTTCCCCTCCTTTTCTTCCGTGACTTGGATTTCGCCAAGGCGCCCTACTCCTGTACAGTTTGAGGATCTTCTTCACCCCCCGACACATCCGACGTCGGAATGTTCGCAGTCGCCCACACTTCCAAGACCTTCTCAGCGTAGAAGCTGCTGCAGCAAAAAGAACCTCCTTCTGGATCTTGTGGTGGAACAAAAACACCTGGAGAACCTCGCCTCTCGACGGAAGACGATTCCCGGGAATGACGATGTTGGGGACTTTTCCAGTAGCCATACCCCGTCCGTAGATGTCTTTCACAAGCCATCACGTTAGACCTGGGAACACAAAAGAGACCAGAATACATTTATTTTTATTTTACATCGATAAATACATAACATAGGCATTAGCTACATTATTTATAGTGATGGGAAATACAAGGGATACGGGAGGCACACACTTAAAACGACTAAGTTCACACACTAAGATAGTGTAAATAGATGTAGTGAGAAAAAAAACCGACACAAAGGACACCACACGCGACAACTACCTCACTCTCTGACGCCCCAGCAGAAAACTGAACGAAATGCGCGACCAGTAAAAGACGAGAGAGGAAGCTGAAAGTATTCCTGTTAGAACTTGTCACGACAGGGAACAAGGGCAAAAATATGCTGGAGTGTATCCGATACACGTCGGTTTTCTTGGGGACACCCTAATATACAGTATATATATATACATATATATATATATAAAATAATAAATATAGATATATAAATTTTATAATATATAATAAATATATATATACATTTTATATATATGTATATATATATATATAATATTAAAAATATATATAAAATATATATATATATATATATTTTATATATATATATATATATTTTATATATATATATATATGTATATATATGTATATATATGTATATATATATATAAAATATGTATATAATGTATATATTAATATATATATATATATTTAAAATATATATATAGATATAGTATATATATATATATATGTATATATATATATATATATATATATTATATGATATGTATATGTATATATATATGTATATATAAATTTTATTATAATGTATATGTATATGTAATTTTATATGTATATATATTTTATAAATATTTATATATATATATATATTTAATATGTTATATATAATATATATATATATAATTGATATATAATATAATATAAAATTATATGTAAAATATTAATATATATTAGTATATATATTATATATATATATATATATATATATATAGTATATATATATGGGATATATATATATGTATATTATATATAGATATATGTATATTATATATATATATATATATATATATTTTATATATATAGTATATATATATATGTATATATATATATATATATATATAAAAATATAATATATATTAATATATATATTTTACAAAATATATATATAAAATATATATATATCTTGATATTTCAGGGTGACAAAGACACTCGTCATACTTGGGGTTGTTTATGCGCAACGTTTCACCAAGGCACTTGGCATCATCAGGCTAAAAATAGTTAAAAATTTAATATATTGCAATGCTAAAAAGCGAACATCTAAAAAATTAATTCTAAGAAACAATAAAATATTCCTATATTATCTAAAATTACTAAGTAATAAATAAAATATAATTTGTACTTAACGGACCTTGGTGTGTATGCTGTCTGAGTTGGTAGAGGACTGAATGAACACTAGTTTCGTGGGTAACATTTCAGCTTGTGTGGGGCGATCGAACCGAGAGTCGGGCAATCGAAACAGTGATAGTCATTTGAGTATATGTAGTTGGTGTGAAATGACTAAATTATTAGAATCTATACACATCAAGCATCTGTCCCCTGATCTTAATAACCAAGTCATTTCACACCAACTACATATACTCAAATGACTATCACTGTTTCACTGTCTTTAAACAGCTAAAATTGGTCTTTAAACAGCTAAAATTGGTCTTTAAACAGCAAAAATTAGTCTTTAAACAGCTGAAATTGGTCTTTAAACAGCTAAAATAGGTCTTTAAACAGCTAAAATTGGTCTTTAAACAGCTAAAATTGGTCTTTAAACAGCTAAAATTAGTCTTTAAACAGCTAAATTGGTCTTTAAACAGCTAAAATTGGTCTTTAAACAGCTAAAATTAGTCTTTAAACAGCTAAAATTAGTCTTTAAACCGCTAAAATTGGTCTTTAAACAGCTAAAATTGGTCTTTAAACAGCTGAAATTGGTCTTTAAACAGCAAAAATTGGTCTTTAAACAGCTAAAATTGGTCTTTAAACAGCTAAAATTGGTCTTTAAACAGCTAAAATTAGTCTTTAAACAGCTAAAATTGGTCTTTAAACAGCTAAAATTGGTCTTTAAACAGCTAAAATTAGTCTTTAAACAGCTGAAATTGGTCTTTAAACAGCTAAAATTGGTCTTTAAACAGCTAAAATTGGTCTTTAAACAGCTAAAATTAGTCTTTAAACAGCTGAAATTGGTCTTTAAACAGCAAAAATTAGTCTTTAAACAGCTTAAATTAGTCTTTAAACAGCTAAACTTGGTCTTTAAACAGCTAAAATTAGTCTTTAAACAGCTAAAATTGGTCTTTAAACAGCTAAAATTGGTCTTTAAACAGCTAAAATTAGTCTTTAAACAGCTAAAATTAGTCTTTAAACAGCTAAAATTGGTCTTTAAACAGCTAAAATTGGTCTTTAAACAGCTAAAATTGGTCTTAAACAGCTAAAATTGGTCTTTAAACAGCTAAAATTGGTCTTTAAACAGCTGAAATTGGTCTTTAAACAGCTAAAATTGGTCTTTAAACAGCTAAAATTGGTCTTTAAACAGCTGAAATTGGTCTTTAAACAGCTGAAATTGGTCTTTAAACATCATGTCTACAAATTGGTCTTTAAACAGCTAAAATTGGTCTTTAAACAGCTAAAATTGGTCTTTAAACAGCTAAAATTGGTCTTTAAACAGCTAAAATTTTACGGGTCTTTTAAACAGCTAAAATTGGTCTTTAAACAGCTAAAATTGGTCTTTAAACCAGCTGAAATGGTCTTTAAACATCTAAAATTGGTCTTTATACAGCTAAAATTGGTCTTTAAACAGCTAAAATTGGTCTTTAAACAGCTGAAATTGGTCTTTAAACAGCTAAAATTGGTCTTTAAACAGCTAAAATTGGTCTTTAAACAGCTAAAATTGGTCTTTAAACAGCTAAAATTAGTCTTTAAACAGCTAAAATTGGTCTTTAAACAGCTAAAATGGTCTTTAAACAGCTGAAATTGGTCTTTAAACAGCTAAAATTGGTCTTTAAACAGCTAAAATTGAGTCTTTAAACAGCTGAAATTGGTCTTTAAACAGCTCAAATTAGTCTTTAAACAGCTGAAATTGGTCTTTAAACAGCTAAAATTGGTCTTTAAACAGCTAAAATTAGTCTTTAAACAGCTAAAATTGGTCTTTAAACAGCTAAAATTGTCTTTAAAACAGCTAAAATTATATACTATATATATATATATAATATAATATATATATATATATATAGATATATATATATATATATACCCCAAGAACACTGTTAAAACGTCACATTTCACTTTTATATATAGATTTACCCCAAAAAGCTGGACTCATAAATGTAGTGAAGAATGAAAGGATATGAAGCATGCTAACTACAACTACAACTACCACTACCACTACAACTACCACTACACTACACACAACTACCACTACAACTACCACTACAACTACCACTACAACTAGTCGATCCGGGGGACTATAATATGAATTCGCAGGGCACTATCAATACCCATTTACTTTACAGTGCGCGTCAAGTCTGTTTTTAAATGTAGTTATTGTGCTGGCTTCGACAACCTTTGCTGGTGGTGGAGGAGGAGGAGGAGGAGGAGGAGGAGGAGGAGGAGGAGGAGGAGGAGGAGGAGGAGGAGGAGGAGGAGGAGGAGGAGGAGAGGAAGAAGATGAAGGTGTTACAGGGAGAGAGGAGGAGGAGGAGGAGGAGGAGGAGGAGAGGAGGAAGAAGAAAAGGAGGAGGAGGAGGAAGATGAGTGTGCTAGCTATAGGGACGTACCTTGAGATCATCGTCAGCAGCGCAGTCAATACTTGGTGCGGGGGGGACAGGTGCCTCGATCGCCACCTTTGAGAAGAGGAAGATCGGGGAGGTGTCGGTGCCTGCGGAGTAGTGGCACACCCGCTGCGTGGCGTCCAGGGTCTCCCCGCCGGACACCAGGAGGACCTGTTTGTCCGGTGGCACTCTGACGGCACGCTGGATGGCACCTTCAGCACCGCACGCTGTATACGAGGTCACATCACAAAGAGATTTTTTTTTTTTTTTTTTTTTCAACATACATTTCACTAGGCCTAAAATAAAAAAAAAAAAAATAAAAAATAGACAAAAAAAAAAAAAAAAAAAAAAATAGGCCTAAAATCATAGTACATAAGAACATACATTTAAAATAGGCCTACAATCACAAATTAAAAAAATTAAATGGGCCTAAAATCAAATCAAATCAAATAAAGTAAAAATAATAGGCCTGAAATCACAACTTAAAAAAAATTAAAACAGGCCTAAAATCACAAATAAAAAAAATAAAAAATAGGCCTGAAATCACAAATAAATTTTTTTTATTTTTTTTATTTCACAAATAAACATGGGGTGGAGGTATCGGTAGTAGTAGTAGTAGTAGTAGTAGTAGTAGTAGTAGTAGTAGTAGTAGTAGTAGTAGTAGTAGTAGTAGTAGTAGTGGTGGTGGTGGTGGTGGTAGTAGTAGTGTAGTATAGTAGTAGTAGTAGTAGTAGTAGTAGTTGTGTGGTAGTAGTAGTAGTAGTAGTGGTGGTGGTAGTAGTAGTAGTAGTAGTAGTGGTAGTGTAGTGTGGTGGTGGTGTGTGGTGTGAGTGGTGGTGGTGGTGTGTGTGGTGGTTGGTGGTAGTGTAGTAGTAGTAGTGTAGTGGTAGTGGGTAGTAGTAGTAGTAGTAGTAGTAGTAGTTAGTAGTAGTGGTGGTGGTGTGGTGGTGGTGGTGGTGGTGGTGGTGGTGGTGGTGGTGGTGTAGTAGTAGTAGTAGTAGAGTAGTAGTAGTAGTAGTAGTAGTAGTAGTAGTAGTAGTAGTGTAGTAGTAATAGTGGTGTAGTAGAGTAGTGTAGGTAGTGTAGTAGTAGTGGTGTAGTAGTAGTAGTAAGTGTAGTAGTAGTAGTAGTAGTAGTAGTAGTAGTAG
>JACEEZ010009565.1:55000-133183 GCA_016584305.1 Chionoecetes opilio | reverse complement strand
CCCCCAAGAGCAGCGACGTAGTAGCCAAAGACCGGTCACCTTCGTGTCTTTGACGACCGTCGTCGCTGCTCTTCGTTCCGAAAAATATCCCTTTTATGGTACCCTTCTTCAGTCAACGAAGGTTGTCGCTCGCCCTTCAGCATGACTCTCGGTACGGGCCCATCAGTCTTTAGCGGCTAATGGTCTGTGCAACACCTCTAAAAACATTAATGTATCTGCAATATGCTTAGAAGTGTAACCGTAAATATTCCTCAATCGGTTAATATAACAGCGGCAAATGGTCATATGCCCTACGGCGGGCCGCTGGGAGCGGCCCGCCGGTGAGCCTCTGAGCAAATTCCCAGCGGCCCTACGTCGTACACTTCCGTGTACGGGCGGGCGGGCGGGCGGGCGGCCGCCGGCCACTGTTACCTGTGGCCACCGAAACCTGTGGCGGGCGGCCCGCCCGCCCGCCCAATTCCAATGATCTGAAACTCGAGAAATGCCAGTGGTCGCTAGCAGTTTTAACTCAAAGGTTGGTCTACTGTGTTTTGGCTCCGCGACTAATATTTTTCATAAATTAATTTCGCGGTAAACATTGATGCACCGCATCTGAATACCAAAAAATATAGTTCTTCTGTTGTTCTACTAATTATATGGATGACATGCATTACGATGGAACGTTCTATAATAGCAATTTAATGCAATTACTCGCCTCGAGTAGCAAAGCTTAATATATTTTTTTACATGTATATTGGTGGCATGTAAAATTTGGGCGATGTTTCACACTGTTTTCTAAGACAGTACTGCTGCGTCTGGCAAACGCTTGTCAAAATACAATAAGCAATGCCTTGGAAAAACAAAGAATAAAGAATGCCGAAATCGGCTTGTTGCTGCGACAATGTAGGTTATAATTGTGGAGGCGACACACCGCGGCGGGGAGTGGTGGCAAGGCCGTCTCAATCTATAAAGGCCTGCGCCTGAGATTTATGACGTCACGGACTGAGTCTGTACGAGGCCACCGAAAGATGACAAGTTTACCACCTAATTATATGTTTATCAGTATAAAAGATATATTGTTATCTTCGGAAATGTTTGTTCTATAATATTATCAAATAAAAACCCGTAAAACACACTAAAGAAATGCCATTATGAGACTCTCAAGAAATATGCATGAACTTAAACTCTTCACCATTTAATATTTTGCTCAAAAATATGGGCTTATTCCATTGCACTTAAAACACAAAAGTATAATATTAAGAACGATTTTCTTCTATATGTATATTGTATAGAAGCCTGATTCTGTAAAACATGTATTTAACCAAATAACCAAGTAGGTTATAGTTGAGGAGGCGAGGTAAATGTTACTCTATGATATTATATAGTCAATAGCGTATGTTTAAAAGTTATCTATACCTAGGCAGTCATATTTTCCTGTTATTATTGTGTATCAATCAGATAGAAAGCCTGGAAGTGCAATGAGTCGACGCGTGAAGTGGCAATGTTTTGATTCAATCTCCCCGCCACAATCTCCCCGCCCACCACTCCCCGCCGCGGCGTGTCGCCTCCACAATTATAACCTACATTGTCGCAGCAACAAGCCGATTTCGGCATTCTTTATTCTTCGTTTTTCCAAGGCATTGCTTATTGTATTTTGACAAGCGTTTGCCAGACGCAGCAGTACTGTCTTAGAAAACAGTGTGAACATCACCCAAATTTTACATGCCACAATATACATGTAAAAAATATATTAAGCTTTGCTACTCGAGGCGAGTAATTTGCATTAAATTGCTATTATAGAACGTTCCATCGTAATGAATGTCATCCATATAATTAGTAGAACAACAGAAGAACTATATTTTTTGGTATTCAGATGCGGTGCATCAATGTTTATCGCGAAATTAATTTATGAAAAATATTAGTCGCGGAGCCAAAACACAGTAGACCAACCTTTGAGTTAAAACTGCCAGCGACCACTGGCATTTCTCGAGTTTCAGTTCTCTCTAATTGCCCAATGGCCCAAAACCACACGCCCAATTGTGTAAGCAATTTCGGTCCTAGTGTGAAATAATACCATATGTAGTCAGTGTCTCAGAAAAGGAACGCGTAGTCCTCGTCCATTTTACCGGATCTTGATATTACAGGTGACCTCGTAGTGTAGTGGTTAGCACGCTCGGCTCACAACCGAGAAGTCCCGGGTTCGATCCCCGGGCGGAGCGAAGACAGATGGGTGGTCTTTCTTAAAACCCGAGCCCCTGTCCACCCAGCAGTGAATGGGTAGGGGGCTACCGGGTGTTAGCCGGGGGGTTGTGGCCCCCCTCCCGGGGGGTTGTGACCCCCCTCCCGGGGTGGTGGCTTCGGCCAACACTTAAGCCCGAGCGGTAGATCACTATGGCTCTGAGGAATTATCCTCTAAACAAACAAACAAACACCACATTCTCTCCAACTCTTTCCCTGTCTCAATCATCCGTCTCCTTGTCTCACCAGTCATCACACAGTCCCAGCAGCAATAACATCCATTCTCTTCCTGTCCTTTCAACCACCTCATTCATTTCACATCCCATTTCAGTGAAAACCACACGCATCATTTCCATTCTCTTCCCGATATACTTCTCAGATCTCATATTTTACTAGTAACCATTCTACCGCAAAATGTAAACACATCAAATCGGCTTCATATTTCTGAAAATCTATCACATATATAATATAGACCGATCTGTATTAATTTTACTGTAACGCATTATATGATGGTGTTCATTTCAATGCTTAATAATTGCTAACACTATTTATAACTTACAGAAAAAGTATAGACTTATTTTGACCCCAGAGTATGTTCGACGTATGTGCAACATTTTGTATAAACTGAAACACTGCTCCCTGGGTGAATAGTTGTTTGATAATATAGTACACGTAGCTATACCAATTCTTAGGCGTATTTTGTGCGTCCCCTTGCAAGTAAAATTTTACTTATTTAAGCTCCGCCCACTTATTTTTTACTCTTTTGCGTGTACAGAAAACTGAGCAGATACACTCCCGGCAGCGAATTTTACTCTTTTCCTGTAAAAATATACAGTCGTGGGTGTGGGTGGTGGTTTCAAGAGCCTGGCCAATCAGATCGGGCGCATGAGAAAATCTTATCAGACCTCCTCCCGTAAATGTTTCTTTTTTCCTTTAATTCTCATCCAATGGGGAGTTTTCAAAGCTAAGCCGCCAGATGTCCCTCGCGCATCTCACATCCTCAGCACTTTCAGGCTGAATGATCTATCATTTACCGTAAATTCCCTGTACTTCTTTGGGACATATCAGAATTACCCTTCAATACAACAACTGAAACAGTTCTTAATAAAAAATGTAGTTTATCATTTTATTTGTCTGCACTTGGTGAAAATATTGGCAAAACAATTGAATATTTGAAAACTCAATCTTTAAAAATCGTCTTTTCATAAAAAAACGCAAGTTCAAGCAGAATGAGGCTTCAGGAAATATCTACTTGTATGTAAGCATTCACTGAGTACCTGTTTTGGGTGTGTCTGTCTGTCTTGCGACGAACATTTAACCAAAACAGAGTGTGGCGTTCAGCATCTCCACAGAAAACCATCCCGCCGGCAGGATCTGTTATCATCCACTTTCCTGTAGACACCACACGGGTAGGAACTCAGCACAGCGCCCCGCTCCTTACCTCACAGCTCATATCTCTGATACTCCTAACTCCTCCATACCAGAAACTGTCATCCTAACTATTATCACCCGCTTATCTCATCACACTCTCTATCCTCTACTGGAATATTCGTGGCATCCCTCCCACATACCGTTTCCCACATAAAGGAGACTTTCGTCTTTCGAGACGGAAATAGTAAACAAACGCTCTCAACTGTCTTCCATCCCGGACTGTTCGTTGAGGTTTCCAAGCACTTAAATTACTTCTTGGTTAAATGTTCGTCGCAAGAGGAACATATACACCCAAAACAGGTACTCAGTGAATGCTTACATACAAGTAGATATTTCCTGAAGCCTCATTCTGCTTGAACTTGTGTTTTTTTATGAAAAGACGATTTTTAAAGATTGAGTTTTCAAATATTCAATTGTTTTGCCAATATTTTCACCAAGTGCAGACAAATAAAATGATAAACTACATTTTTTATTAAGAACTGTTTCAGTTGTTGTATTGAAGGGTAATTCTGATGTCCCAAAGAAGTACAGAGAATTTACGGTAAATGATAGATCATTCAGCCTGAAAGTGCTGAGGATGTGAGAGCCTGAGAGACAGGCTTGAGCGTGAGCTTATTAGAAAACTCCCCATTCAACATTCATTACATGCGCACGACATGCAAAGGATAACTACTGTATTTAATTAGGAATAGGTAAGGAGTAGTAAGGAGTAGAGTCGGTGACTCTTAACAGGTAAGAAGTCACAAATATTAAAATTCTACAGCGACATCTGGGAACAATTTTTGCAATCCCGCCAATCTTTCAATGCGTCCGAACCCTTGTTAAGACTTGTGGCTAGCACGATAAAACTTGTAATTTGGCCATAATACACTAAAATAATAAACAATCTCTTTAGTAATAGTTATAATTACTTTAAAAATGCAATGTAACTGGTACATTTGTCATAACTTACATAGGAATGTCACCCAAAAAATGTACATAATGGATATACGAACACCTCCACAGTCCTCCAGTGAGGCGAGGTGAGGTGCTCTGAGGTGCTCTCAGGGTTCCTCATGCGTTCGCCGATTTCAGCAGCTGGCGGCCCTCTACGCATGGCTGTAGCTCCGAAACTAACCACAGGATTTTCTTGAAAATAACCTCATTGTGGTTCCCACACAAAGTTACCCTGATAATCAGCAACGAAACTCTCACCTAACCTAACCTAAACTAACCTAACGTTTTTCTAACCTAACCTAACGTATAGCAGTCTGCCGAAAAGGGCGAACGCCTGGAGATTTGAGGCAGGAGCAGAAAAGAGAAAAGAGGAGAAGAGAAAAAAAGGGAAGAGAAAGAAGGAAAGAAATGGAAAAAGAAAGGAATGGGAAGGGAAAGGAAGAAAATAGGACAGAGGAAAAGTGATAAATGTAAATGATAAATTGTTGCTGTCTTCCATGATGGCAACATGATGTACCATGATTCCGTACGTCTTCGAATTACAGTTGGGTAATTTTTTTACGGTTGTGAGAGCGAGGTCTGTCTGGCTCTCCCAGTGAATGTACGATACATTTTCCTTCGGCTCCGTCTGTAGAAGCGTCTGGCAGCGCTACAATCGTATTTTGTGATGGCAAGCAAGGGCGGAGCTTAAATAAGTATAATTTTACTTCCAAGGGGACGCACAAAATACGCCTCTTATCTTGGGTAAAACGTATATATTGTCAAACAAGGGTACGTAGTGTTAATGTGAAATGCGTGAAATGCTCATATGTTCTACTTTAATTACTACTTCTATTTCTAATTACCACTGTCACGACAGAAATTGGGGGTTTTAGGTATGGGGGTTTTATAACTGGTCAACGTTACTTGAATGATATTATTTGGGGATGATTTGATAAAAGATTACAACTTGAATGAAGGATTTAAATTAGTCTTCTGACTTCACTATCTGATTGTAGTGTGACCACTTCTCACTACGGAGAGTACTGAACAAGGGGGTATACTTAAGGGGAAGGATAATAAGGTTTAGGTTAGGGATTAGCTGCCACCAGCCCTGGCGAGTATTTCGCTATGATTACTCCCGGGGCACGTTAGATTAATATTAATACTAGATTGATCTTGGTAGTCGGGGTTGGTACGAGGGGTTATACCGAAACAAGGCTTGGACTCTCTTGGAAGTGTGGGGAATTATTGCCCTAACTCAGAATAATCACCTGGGTTTTCATAATAACACAAGAACTATATTTGTAAATGATATCCTATTTATTTTGGAAACATGGTAAGTCTCTCACTTGAGATCATCTTCAGCATATAAGGGTTAACACTATACCAAGAAAACTCTACTCGGAAATACGAAGCTTGACTTCACACCCTAACGTAGGAATTTTCCTAAGTTATGAGATGAAGCTCTTATGAGCATAAATCTCCTCCACTTGAATTTCTACTCAGTGCATTGCCCTACACTAGGGAACATATTACTTAATATTTATAAATCACACATGGAAGATAAATATATATAGTAGAGAAAGAAAATGTTGAGACAGTGTGGTCTGTGTTTCATTAAGACCATGTGGCCGTTGGGAGGTTTCGCGTCAAGACCTTGAAGAGCGGGAAGAGAAGACTCTGTTAATATCACTTATAAGGATGGGCGGAACATCTATGCCTTAGTGACACTGAACTGTACCTATATATTTATATAGAAATATATAGATGTAATACACTAAGGGAGAAAAACCACCGGAGCCCGGGGCGGATGTCTTACCTTGAAGAGCGGGAAGAGAAGACTGACTCGTGCCCTGCGGTTTTCCGCACCAAGGAAAAAAAGAACTTGTTTGGAAAGTCTCACCGTGACCTTAAATGAACAAATTATAATCCCGAACCAACTATTTAAGTAATGAAACTCGCGTATCCCCGAAGAGGCCGCCTTAATACAAACTGGCTACTTTGATGTAAGAGAATTTAATGTCTTTAGTCTAATACCCACGAAGGTTGGTTTTATATGTAATATCGACATTCCGAACACCTATTTCAGAGTGAAGAGGTATTGAAATCTTACGTAGAATTTTGGTGAGCTTTCATTTTAGCGTGGATCCTTACTACAACGCCCATATATGACCATAACCGATAACGATAGGGATTATTTTGAAAGACGGTAAGACTCTGGGAGAGTTTCTTGGTCTGACCAGATAACTGGGGAAAGATAAAAAAGAACTGACATCATTAGTTATCACTGATCGCAGAATAATTATCCCACGAATTTGGACTCGCATACGGCATGTGAGGGAGGGGGAGGGTGTGAAAGAATGAAGGAAAAAATGGCGACAAAAGGAAAGAAGAATGAAACAAAATGGTGGTTTCGGAAGAGGTGATGACTCACCCGTGAAACAAAGAGAAAAAATTAGCTACTGACAAGACATAGCTCGGGAATTTTATAATAATAATTTTCCTACTATTTCCCGAATAATGGGCATTACACCACCATATTTTAGCAAGTCTGGGAACCCTGGTGGTCAATGCTTACCTGTGTGACGTCGTCTGCCGCGCATGCGCAGTGGCGGGTGTAGCTACTGAGATCAAAGTAGCTGGTGAGATCGCTACACCGCCAGTTGAAACAGGCCACCTATAGTAGCATGCATATCCAGCAGACAGGGCAGTTTAACGGTCGTTTTCAGAGACACCGACTATTTTTTCTTGGCCTACAATAGGTGCTTGTTCTAATGGAGATAGTTTTGTTTTGCCCAAACCCATAAAAAAAAAAAAGGTATACTTTGTGGTTAAGGTTAGGTTAGGTTTCATTAAAACCTATAAGGTTAGGTTAGGTTTCATTAAAACCTTTAAGGTTAGGTTAGGTTTCATTAAAACCTATAAAGTTAGGTTAGGTTTCATTAAAACCTATAAGGTTAGGTTAAGTTTTTTTTTTTTTTTTTTTTTTTTTTTTTTTTTTTTTTTTTTTTGCGCAAAATAAAACTATCTCCGTTAGAACAGGCACCTATTGTAGGCCAAGAAAAAATAGTCGGTGTCTCTGAAAACGACCGCGAAACTCTCGTCCTGTATGCATTTAATATAGGCGGCCCGAATCAACTGTATCCCCTCCCAGTTGCTTACCTTTTGACGAGGCTCTGTTATGACTCTGTTTTCTTGGTTTAGAAGCCTCTGCACATCAGCCATTACCTCAGGGCTTCTCTATAGTGTTGTCAGCGAGAACAGAGCACAGTAATATAGCACCTGGAATTTCGCGCAAAATAACTCGAACTTCTTCCATCGCCGTAGTTTTCCCTTCGTAGGTCCACCCGCGGCGACCCCGCCTTATCCCCACAATGCACCGACGTAAACAAACCGTGACGTAGTTATGTCTGGGGCCCATTCCCCTCAACTCCCGTTTTCTTTGCCTTGTTGAATGTCTGCCCTCATAAACAGACACTTGCCCACACGACACCGGCAACACGCCGTCATCCGCCTCAGTGCCTCACCCTCACCCAAGGAAGATCCTTGCCCTCACCTGTGCCTTCCTGAGGAAGACAGGTCAACTACCGCGCCTGTGATAGCATCATAGGACATCACCAGGGCTCATAGTGTTCCCCAAGGGATCCTCGCAGCCCTAAAACAACAACTGAGGTAAATATTGTCCTTGTATGATACTGGTGGCGTGTTTGGCGGGAAATTAGGGTAAGATAAGGAAACAAGGGTAAAGTTCTAGTGTTTGTCCATACTCTCCCACTTCCCCCAAACAAGTTGGGGGACCTGTGGGAATGTGTGGTTTTCGGATGGGGAACAAATGCGTCGGAAACACGTAATTTAAGAGTTGTGTAGGGGGGGGTCAAATTCCATAGATCTAGGGTAATTTCCTTATATCTATAGAAAAATTTGCCGGTAATTATGGAGGAGAGTTTCACGTTCGTTTTCAGAGAAACCAACTACTTTTTCTTGACCTATAATAGGTGCTTGTTCTAATGGTGCTAGTTTTATTTTGCGCAAACCAAAAAAAAAAAAAAAAAAAAAAAAAAAAAATTGCAACCTAACCTAACCTTATGTTTTAACCTAACCTAACCTAACCTAACCTAACCCAACCTAACCTAACTACAGTTTAAGAACCAACTAACTAACAAATATTATTATTTTTTTTTTTTTTTTTATTGAGCGCAAGTACAGTAGTAGTGTACAGTATACTGAGCCAAAAAAAAAATTGAATTCGTGAGTAGTAAGGTCTGTAGCGTACGTGAAACTCTCCTCCATATTAACCAAATTAAATCTGCCTAACCAAAATTAACCTAACCTAGCCAAATTTAACCTAACCTAGCGTTGGGCTTGACCCACCGATAACCTAACCTAAGCTGACCTATCCAAATCTAACCTAACCTAACCTAACCAAATCTAATCAAATCTAACCTAACCAAATCTAACCTAACCCAATCTAACCTTACCTACCCAAATATAAACTACCCTAACCTAACCAAATCTAACCTAACCTAAACAAATCTAACCTAACCTCCTAGCGGGGGGATGGGGGGTTCTCGACACTTCGGTCATCATTCTGTGAGGATCGTCAGGTTCACACGTCTCTGGACTCAAAAAATCCAATGAATTTTCCCTAGATCTAGGGAATTTTTACAACACCCCTAACTCAAAATTTATGTGGTTGCGACGCATATTTTGTAGCCCAGATATATATATATCCCGCATTCTCCCAGGTCCCCAAGCTTGTTTTGTGGGAGAAGGGGAGTATGGGCAAACGCCAGAATAATACCATAAAATTCCCTAGATCTAGGGTAATTTCCTTAATATCTAGAGAAATTTGCCTAACCAAGATTAACCTAACCTAGCCAAATTTAACCTAATCTAGCGGGGGGCTTGACCCACCGATAACCTAACCTAACCAAATCTAACCTAACCTAAGCTAACCTAACCTAACCTAACCCAACCAAACCTAACCAAATCTAACCTAACCAAATTTAACCTAACCATATCTAACCTACCCTAACCTAACCAAATCTAATGTAACCTCCTAGCGGGGTATTGGGGGGGTTCTCGACACTTCGGTCATCTTTCTGTAAGGATCGGCAGGTTCACACGTCATTGGACTCAGAAGAAAGCCAATGAATTTTCCCTAGATCTAGGGAATTTTTTCAACATCCCTAACTCAGAAACTATGTGGTTGCGACGCATACAGTATTTTGTACCCCAGCCAAATATCCCATATTCCCCCAGGTCCCCAAGCTTGTTTTGTGGGCGAGAGGGAGTATGGGCAAACACTAGAATAATACCGAAACAAGGACAATTTTGACGTGTGTCGACGTGTTATATTTCTGAGTGACTGACTGGCTGACTGGCTGTGTGAATGGCTAACTGACTGACTGATCCCAGATTTATCAGGTTATAATGGACGAGAACTTCGCGGCCGTTTTCAGAGACACCAAGTAATTTTTCCTGGTCTACAATAGGTGCTTTTTTGGTATTATTCTAGTGTTAGCCCATACTCCCCCTCTCCCACAAAACAAGCTTGGGGACCTGGGGGAATGCGGGATATTTGGCTGGGGTACAAAATTTGCATCGCAACCACATAGTTTTTGAGTTAGGGGTGTTGATAAAATTCCCTAGATCTAGGGAAAAAAATATTGGATTTCTTTTGAGTCCAGAGACGTGTGAACCTGATAATCCTCACAGAATGATGACCGAAGTGTCAAGAACCCCCCCAACTCCCCGCTAGGAGGTTAGGTTAGATTTGTTTAGGTTATGTTAGATTTGGTTAGGTTAGGGTAGGTTAAATTTGAGTAGGTTAGGTTAGATTTGGTTAGGTTAGGTGAGGTGAGATTAGATTTGGTTAGGTTAGGATAGGTTAGATTTGGTTGGGTTAGGTTATCGGTGGGTCAAGCCCCCCGCTAGGTTCGGTTAAATTTGGCTAGGTTAGGTTACTTTTGGTTATGCACATTTCTCTAGATATAAGGAAATTATCCTAGATTTAGGGAATTTTAGCCCCCCTACATAACTCTTAAATTACGTGTTTCCGACGCATTATTTGTTCCCCACCCGAAAACACTGCATTCCCACAGGTCCCTAAGCTTGTTTGGGGGAAGTGGGAGAGTATGGGCAAACACTAGAAATTTACCGCTTTTTCTAATAGAGATAGTTTTATTTTCCGGAAACCCATATTTAAAAAAAAAAAAAAAAAATCACCGAATTTTATGGTCGCCATTTCCATTAAAAAAACTGTATCTCCATCAGAAAAAACACTAAAACTTGGCTGGGAGAAATTAGTCAGGGTCTCAGATAACAGGGAAGTAATTGAATAGAACATACCAAACCTAACCTTATAGGTTTTAATGAAAACTAACCGAACCTTAACCTCAAAGTATACCTAACCTAACCTTACAGGTTTTAATGAAACCTAATCAAACCTTAGCCACAAAGTATAAAATATACCTAATCTAACCTAACTAATTTTAGGGTACTCCGTGGTGTAAGGGTTAGCACGCTCGGTTCACAACCGAGAAGTCCCGGGTTCGATCCCCGGGCGGAGCGGAAACAGTTGGGCTGTTTCTTTAAAAACCCGAGCCCCTGTCCACCCAGCAGTGAATGGGTACTGGGTGTTAGCCGGGGGTTTGTAACCCGCCTCCCGGGGTGCTGGCTTCGGCCAACACTATAAGCACTAGCAGACAGCTCTCTAGGGGTAGTCAGAGAGAGAGCTGTCTGGTTACAGTGGAGATCCATCTCAGCTGCGTCGATAACTGACGAAATTCTTCAAACATCAAACATCAATCAAACCTTAGCCACAAAGTATACCTAACCTAACCTTATAGGTTTTAATGAAACCAAACCTAACCTTAACCACAAAGTATACCTAACCTAACCTTATAAGCTTTAATGAAATCAAACCTAAACTTATCCACTAAGTATACCTAACCGAACCTTAACATGCATAAAATTCGGTGATGAAATATTATTATTTTTTTAAATATGTGTTTCCAGAAAATAAAACTATCTCCATTAGAAAAAGCACCTATTGTAGGCCAGGAAAAATTAGTCAGTGTCTTTGAAAACGACCGCGAAGTTCTCGTGCATTGTAACCCTAAATTTTATTCCCTTTCATATTTTAGTGCCTTCTTGTAATGAATATAAAGTGAAAATAAGGTCTGGCATATTTCCTGTCATTAATTTGCTTTATTTGCGATGGTACATTTCAAAACATTGCTTCCATGCTTGCATTTCTGCATGTAGACCAACATTGTACTATTTGCGCTTTTCTGGCAAAATTTAACCTTGCGTCGTTGAGCCCAAGATGTGATTTCTCCCCTGGTATGGAACATCTTCAGGGAGTGATGCAGCGCCACCAGGTGTCTTTGGAGGTTATACTACACCAGCTTTGAGTAATTACAGCGTCACATGTCGCCGAAACTCCAAGTGAGATAGCTTGTCTGGATCTACTTTGCAATGAATCCTCCATGCTGCAATCATGGCAATGTTGATCATGTTGAGGAAAAGATGCCAATACCATTTTTGGTAAAGATTCGTTTTATCGTCCCTTCCTTATCTCGCTTACTACCTTATGAAGGACTAAACTTTTGTCATACATGTCTTCTACTAACCTGCAAACCTCTTGGAAAGCTGTTACTTTGGTCAAAATCATGGACAAAAATGATCTAATGAGAATAAATAAGTTGCTATTCCGCCGTCGCCATCAGTGCAGTCTAGACCTTGAGACGGGCGCATCTCCCAGCCCTCCCTCACGGACAGCAGCGAGGGTAGGTTAGGTTTAGTTTAGCTTAATTTTAAACTAAACTAAACCTAACCTTAACCCTTTCACGCACGGTGATGTGATTGCATCAAAACAGGCCCGTCTACAATCTGAGCTTTTGACGCGAATTGCGTCAAAAAACAGTTAAAAATTCGCCAAAAATAAAGTATTTATCAGAATCGCATCAAATTTTTCTGCGTTAAAGATCCAAGCTAGACCTATAAAATAAACTAATTGTCAACTCTGTCGTATTAGTGGATGTGAAATGATAAGGGTTTGTGTCTCAGTTTCCACTCAGCAGGCAGCCTGTGAGCGTGGATTGTCGTCCCTTTAAAACGTGTCCCGAGCTGGCCATACTGGCCATATGAAAATTATAATGGTAGCGTTGGAATCCTCATAAAAATCCACTTTTATTGGCATATAAACCGTAAAAATTTGACTCAGGAAGTTTCGAGCTACGAAGTGATGAACGTAACTATTTCTTATTTCTCTTTACTCAATATTTTTTCGGAGTCGGTAAATTCCGTTATTTATTTGCATTTCTTGATATTTTTTTCTTTCATAAAGCAGAATAATCTCTTGCAAAACCAATGATATATAATAATGCCAGAAAAAAAGAATACACGTTGGTGAAATTGATAACATAAAAAAATTATTCGCCGCACAATCAGGCCATTTCGCGGGGCCCCTTAGGGAGCATAAGACGGATATCGCAGTGGACGGAGAAACTTATTAAACTTTTCGTGCGTGAAGGGGTTAACCTAACCTAGACTGGCTGCTGTACTTGAGGGAGGGCTTGGCCCGCAGTCTTTGTCTGCGCTAATGGCGACGGCGGAGTTTCACCTACTTATTCTTATTACGTATATCATTTTTGTCCGTGATTTTGACAAAAGTAACAGCTTGCCAAGAAGTTTGAAGGTCAGTAGAGGACATCTATAATAATATAAGCGAAAGTGTGTGTGTGTGTGTGTGTGTGTGTGTCTGTCTGTCTGTCTGTCTGTCTGTCTGACTGTCTGTCTGTCCGCGATAGATGCCGCCCCCTGTGGCGGAATCCCATCATATGTCGCAGTTTTGGAATTAGGTTGACCAGGGGAAGGTTTTAAGCCCACTTATAGGATGATCCGATCACTTTTTTTTCTTTTTTTTAGCAGCCTATTAGCGAGAACTGTGAAGAAAAAAAAGTGGGATGCGAGAATTGAGGAAACCTTGATGTAGGGTGATGGGTAATAGGTGAGTGAATGGGTGGGGTGATGGGTAATGGGTGTGGGGTAATGGGTGAGTGAATGGGTGGGGGGTGATGGGTGAGGGAATAGGTGGGGGGTGATGGGTAATGGGTGAGTGAATGGGTGTGTGATGATGGGTAATGGGTGAGTGAATGGGTGGGGGTTATGGGTAATGGGTGAGTGAATGGGTGGGGGGTGATGGGTAATGGGTGAGTGAATGGGTGGGGGGAATACATACATTTCAGGAAAGTTAGAAGGAGCTATCTGGAGAGTCTGTGTTTGGTGGGCCGAGGTGGTGGGTAATGGGTCTATCTGGAGAGTCTGTGTTTGGTGGGCCGAGGTGGTGGGTAATGGGTCTATCTGGAGAGTCTGTGTTTGGTGGGCCGAGGTGGTGGGTAATGGGTCTATCTGGAGAGTCTGTGTTTGGTGGGCCGAGGTGGTGGGTAATGGGTTATCT
The DNA here is from genome assembly GCA_016584305.1 of Chionoecetes opilio. Classification (NCBI taxonomy): domain Eukaryota; kingdom Metazoa; phylum Arthropoda; class Malacostraca; order Decapoda; family Majidae; genus Chionoecetes; species Chionoecetes opilio. The sequence goes on along the minus strand of JACEEZ010009565.1, from coordinate 119,151 downwards.
GGAGAGTCTGTGTTTGGTGGGCCGAGGTGGTGGGTAATGGGTCTATCTGGAGAGTCTGTGTTTGGTGGGCCTTCGGCCCACCAAACACAGGTGGTGGGCCGAAGGCCCACCAATAGTCCTCCGCAGGAGCTAGCCAAAAAGTCCTCCCGGAGGGTGGCTTTGCTTTCAGGAAAGTTAGAAGGGGCTATGATGTGAATGGGTTGGCGTTAATACATACATTTCTACATCCATGATTTCAGGAAAGTTAGAAGGGGCTATCTGAAGAGTCTGTGTTTGGTGGGCCGAAGGCCCATCAAACACAGGTGGTGGGCCGATGGCCCACCAATAGCCCTCCGCAGGAGCTAGCCAAAAAGGCCGCCCGGAGGGCGGCTTTGCGGCTAGTGTATGACATAAGATTAGTCCTTCATAAGGTAGTAAGCGAAAATTGATAGGGGCGATAAAACAAATATTTAACCCCATTTTTTTCCACGAATCATGGGGCGATACAATTCTGACAGTCGATCCAGAAGGTTAACTCCACCCATTGCTTTGTTGTAGGACTTGACAAGATGTTGTTGTGTGACCTCCTTATCGCCTCCTTTCACACGTCATTTTACCTTATGAAGTGGGTTGCGTGTCTCCCAGTTGCTGGCAATAGCAAAAACTGAGTTGCCATTCCACTTTGCAACGTACATCTTCCATCATCTTATGACAGCATCTGAATTGGAAGTGATTATATCAACCATGTTCATGATTACGCGTATCCCAAGTATAATTGTTTCTGGGAATTTGGCTCCTTTCCTTGATAAATCTTCATGTGATACGGATAACCATCATTGCCACACATGTACCAGATCTTGTACCCAAAGCGAATTGGCTTTCCTCATATAAACATCTTAGCACTATGGCGTCCAAAGTAGGGTACCATTGACTCCTCAATACTCAGCACTTCATGGAAAATGCCATAACTAATGAGATTGTCACTAAGCATATCATACAGTGGAGAAATTGTGCTCATTTTATTTCCTTCAGGGAGATTCGGGTTGTCAGCAAAGTGTATGTATCTTTTGATTTCAAGGTATTTGCTTTTACTCTTGGTAATGTATAACAACAGGTACACCCAAGTCAGGCTGGGTTGACCAATAATGGTGTTCCACTGGTACGCTGTGGTATCCGGTAAGCAAAAGAAAGCCCAAAAAGTTGGAATATCTTTTTCTGAAGCAGGAACGTTTGGGTTGTTGTTCTCACGGTTGGCATACATGTTGGTCTGGAGAACGAGGGGTTTCACTCTATCTAGGGTAAATATTTTCTCCCAAATCGCATACACTGATTTTTCTTCTAGTTCCATGACCTCAGTAATATCTTTGTCAACAGAAGGAAGATAATGATCAAAATGTGTAAGCTTCCTCCACCTCGGAGTTTCCTTGCATTTCATCTGTGTAGGGTCATCATTAGCATCTTCAGTATCACTCTCTTGATTTCCGGTGTCACTTGCAGCGGGAGGCAATACAACAACTTGAACAACAATGAACAACATGAACAAGTTCATGTGGGGATGTTGAAACTTTATTTTTTCTCAAACTTTGCAAACTTTAAAATAAATAACTTATAGAAGTATAATATATTTTAGATTTATATTGAGTGGCTCTTCAACTATATACAGTCAAACCTCGATATAACAGACCTCGATGTAACAGACTTCGGATGTAACGGACTATTTGCGTGACAATTTTTATTTTTTTATTTTTTTCTCTTCATATCAGACCGCTTATCGCCGCTCGAATTGTCAACTCAGCATAATTGTATTATTTTCTCATTTTACTATGGAATGCTTTGGGTTTTAAGGAGTTTTGATGTACAGGTTGAAGTTCCCAAACTCGGCAACCTCGGGACCAGCGCCGAGCCGAGTAATGGAATTTTCCGACTTTTAGAACAGATATATTAAGGGGGAAAAAAGCATGAAAATCACGTTTGGACGTTTGGGAGCCATAATACCAATAACAGACCTGTAGAAGTACACAAAATAACAGTGTACACAACTCTACAGTCACAACACCACTGAACAATAACAACAAACAAATCGGCGGGAGAAACCAAGCGGCCTAGTGTGGTGGCACCTAGCGGCCGACCCGGCAACTACGCGCCGGGTTTTGGGTGTTCTGCCGTGTTTTGGAAATCCGGAACCATAGCCGAGTTTTGGGTGTTGCCGAGTCTTGGGATGCCGAATTTGGGAACTTCAACCTGTATCACATACAGGGAGGTCCCGAAGATATGAGCAGTTAGGTTCCACCTGGCATACTCGTAAAGCGAAATCTCATATAACGAAACACATAAGTAATGGTGAAATATAGGTTTGGTTCCAGGACCCCATCAATTAAAAAAAACCCAAAAAAAACACCATGTTTTTCAAGCTAAAATAAACTGTAGCAAACACAACAAACACACAGCGTCTATATTACCCACACTGTACTACCTATTCTGTAGAAAATGCATTCTGAAAGAGAAAATAGCACAAAAAATAACATAACTGTACATTAATTAAACATATAACATGCATAACAAGCAAAAAAGACGTAATGTATGGGACGCCGCGTGATACAAGAGAAGGTAGTGTAGAGGTCCCAAGGTTGGGGCCCCACACCTGCTAATTACCCCTAAAGGTCAGGCTGCGCCATATGCTTAATTACCCTTCAAGTCACGCCTTGCTAGGGGTAACCTGACTGCAGTCCCAAGGTTGGAACCGCACACCTGCTAATTACCCCTAAATGTCAGGCCGCGCCATATGCTTAATTACCCTTCAGGTCACGGCTTGCTAGGGGTGACCTCACTGGGGTCAACCAAATCCGCTTTTGTCCAGCCCGGGAGTGGTAGGGCGCGCATTTTTAACTTGATAATTTTACTCACCCCAGTTTGAATGTCGTATCATTGGATTTTTTATCTCGTATATTGAAAATAGACCCTAATTTACACATCTCATATCATCGGATTCTCGTATACCGAATGCTCTTATAACGGGACCTCCCTGTATTAAGATATATAAGGAAGGAGCCTGTGTTGCTAGTGATTTAGTGGTAGAAGGTGTGTATTGTTTAAAATAGTGACTTAGTGTTATGGCGTGGCCACTGCTACGTTTCCCTGTCACCTCAACACCCTAAATCACCCTTATCTAAAGTGACACACAGTGCTACACTGACCTAAATAGTGACATGTGTATAGAACTGCACTTCAAAACCATATAATATATATAATAATGAGCATTAGTCATGATAATAAGCAATACCTTTGGAAGCCACGGCTGAATCTGGCTCGTAGTTTGTTCACCTTTCACTAGAGCTTGAGCTTGACTAGCCAGACGGTGAGAGAAAGCATCAACATTTTAGGGATAACCCATCACTTTACGGGAGACTTTTTCTTCCTTTTTATCTATTTTGGGGTGATTATAATGTCGCATGATGCTGCTGCTGCTGCCGCGGCCGCGCTGCCAGGCGTGGATGAGCGCCTTGAAAGTATTTTCATATCTTTACTCATATGTATGAATAATAGCAATTCAAATGTGATTATATGTCTACATTCAACTAGAATAATGAAATTTCATAGCATACCAAGCAGTAATGAGCGAGCCTGGATACTTACTACCTCTCCGAATACCAGTCCCGAACAGTCGTGGGCGAGTGTGCCAAATCCCTGATGTAGCGCTAGTCACTGTTTACCTCTCAACATAGCTACATGGTCTGGTTGTGTTTGAGATTATTTCTCATATATTTCACGTGTAGGAGCGGACCAAATTCAGCATGTAGTGCCAGTCACTGTTTACCTCCCAACATAGCTACACAGTCTGGTTGTGTGTGATTATTTGTCATTTATTTCAATTTTTTTTTTTTCACATATTTTTCCACCCTTGGGAAAATACCCTCGCTATAACGGACAATCGGCTTTAACGGACCACTCCTCCCCCCCTTTAGTCCGTTATATCGAGGTTTGACTGTACAGGGAGGTCTCGTTATACGAGCATTCGAAATATGAGAATCCGATGATACGAGATGTGTGAATTAGGGTCTATTTTCAATATACGAGATCGAAAATCCAATGCTACGATATTCAAACTGGGGTGAGTAAAATTACCAAGTTATTTACTAAAGTAAATTACAAGTTATTTATTAAAATTATAAAGTCATTTACTGACTATATGATTTTACCTAAGGTTGTACGATAATCAATCTGAAAATATGATAATTCTGGTGGCTCGGTACGCCAATGTGGCCTACAAAAATTCACATTCCTGGACGATGTACAATGATTCAGATGCGCAGAGACGAGTTTGTGGGCATTGGAAGAGGTCTGCGCACCCCTCCCTTGTCCCTTACCTACCTTACCCTCTCGAGTCTATTGTATCACACGGCTGCACCGAGGATCTTTCCTCTTCCCCAAGTGATCAAGGGGAGGAGGAAGAACTCTAACCCAGTCATCCCTGCAAACGCAGTCACCCCTGTTTTCTCTCAAGCCTCGGAGAGAGAAAACAGGGACTCTCAGCTGGCTACGTGCCAGCTTCCTGTCTCCCCCCACAACAATACCACTTGTGAGTGTTATGCATGTTTTATGTTTAATTAATGTGCAGTTATGTTATTTTGTTTGCTATTTTCTCTTTCAGAATGCTTTTTCTACAGAATAGGTAGTACAGTGTGAGTAATATAGACGCTGTGTGTTTGTTGTGTTTGCTATAGTTTATTTTAGCTAGAAAAACGTCTTTTTTTTTTTCTTTTTTTTTCTTTCTTTTTTAATTGATGGGGTCCTGGAACCAAACCTATATTTTACCATTACTTATGTGTTTCGTTATACGAGATTTCAATTTACGAGTATGCCAGGTGGAACCTAACTGCTCGTATCTTCGGGACCTCCCTGTATACATGTTGAAAATAAGGTCATAATTACCGTAAATGGCGGCGTACAAGTCGACTCTTTAAGTCTGAAAACATCTCTCCAAAACTAGTGGTCGACTTATATGGCATGTCATAGACCACTGTATACCTGGACTGCGCACGAGACAATGTTTTGAATTGCGGGGCTGCATAGGGGCCTGCGGGGCGCCCAACAAAGAGATATAGTGGTCTATGGACTATCATATAGACTGGTTTATCAGTATATATGATATACTGTAATCTTCGTAAATGTTTGTTCTATAATATTATCAAATAAAAAACAGTAAAACACGGTAAAGAAATGCCATTACGAGACTATGAAGAAATATGCATGAACTTAATATTCACTTAACTCTTCGCCATTTAAAACTTTGCGAGTCAACTTTTATCATGAAGGGTATCAATAGAAGCGCAAATTTATTAGCTTTCCATTGCTATATCTCGTTATCTGATAAATTAATGAGAACCATGCATAAATTAGCGTTAACTAAATAAATAAAATCATCAATCGGGTAATTTTCCCGATTGATGAGGTTATTTATTTACTTATATATTTCGTTTTCTGATAAATGAATTAGTACCATGTATAAATTAGCGTTGATTAAATAAATAACCTCATCAATCGTGAAAATTACCCGATTGATAATTTTATTTATTTAGTTAACGCTAATTTATGCATGGTTCTAATTAATTTATCAGATAACGAAATATAGCAATGGAAAGCTAATCAAATGGCGTTTCTATTGATACCCTTCATGATAAAAGTTGACTCGCAAAGTTTTAAATGGCGAAGAGTTGAAGTGAATGTTCATGCATATATCTTCATAGTCTCGTAATGGCATTTCTTTACCGTGTTTTACTGTTTTTTTATTTGATAATATTATAGAACAACATTTACGAGATTACAGTATATCATATTACTGATAAACCAGTCTATATGATCCGTATATATATATATATGAATCCGAGCGGCCCTCCGATTACAGGCCCTTGCGCGACAGGCCGATATTCCGTGCGCAGTCCAGGTATACAGTGGTCTATGGGCATGTGGATAACGTGTTGGTATTAAATACAGCTGATGGAAACAGCTGATGGAAACAGCTGATACACAGATTGTAAACAGTGACGGGAACGCCACTTAACCCAAGCGGCAAGTCAGACAATTGCAATATGCGCCACTCCGGTGAGCCTTCGGTGGCTTAGTAAGCCTTGTTAGCCTGTTCAATGTATAGGGTCATTAAGCTGAGTGTCGGCAGTGTAACGGACCCAGAGTTTCAAAGCCGTGTGGGGTTAGTGGCGCCACGGCTGTTTTTTTTCACATGCAAATGGCGGAGGGCACCGGTAAGTGCAGTCCCCGTCATACTACCGTGTTTTACTTTAATATACAGTATATAGCGGTACTATCAGGGGACTATGGTGTTTTTCAAGTGAAAACAAGAGGTGGACCTATAGTAAAGATTCATATCTTCATATAAGTTGTTGGGTGATATGTGTTTTGCGACAGGTTACCACATACTGTACAGAAGCCTATCCCATTTAGGCTTTGGCTACCAGTAGCCTACCGTATTTTTTGGGCCGACTTATACGGCAAGTATAGGCCTAACCCATAATCTTTAGGTCGACTTGTACGCCGCAATTTATGTATGAATGAAGCAATTGCTGAAGCTTCGGAAACATGTTGTTCCATATAAGGAACATTGGTAGGAAAAGGTAAAATACGGTGGCTGTATTGCGATTATTATGACAGATACGGCAGTCGTTATAGCTACGCAAACTGGAATGCCGTTATTGGATGGATTCTGTGAATTAGACTTACAAGAGAAACGTAGGAAAAAACGTATATTTAAGAAAGAAATAGGGATAAACTGGTTCAGAAATAGGGTAGTGGATGATTGGAATGGACTTAGTTGTCAGGTATTAGTGCGTTGTCAATAGGGCGCTTTAAAAGGAGGCTAGACCATTTTATGTACCCTCGCTCGCAGGCAGGTTTTTTATAGTGACGCCTGTGATTAGAGGCTTATGCCCCTGTGTCCTCCGATGTACTCACAATCCAAGGCAGAGTTAATGGGCAGCATGTGGCTGTTCTTAGGCCACTCGACGGTGCAGAAAGATTTTAAGTGGATTTCGGTTCTCATTGGGGATCGAACTGGGGTCACCGAGAATGCGCTAACCACTCTGCTACCGTCTCTCCAAAGAATGGGATGGGAATGAAAGTTGGATGTAGGTAGTGTTAACCTTGCAAATCTAGTAAAATATAGTGAGTTTTTACTTTGTGACTCTACAACCTTCTTAACCTTGCAACTATACTGAAATAGCCTGATTGAATACTCTGTGTAGCATTATATATCCGTGGCAGAACAAAATTTGTGAAGGTCTTAAGCTTCTGACAGACTATGGGTACATGTTTTCTAAGAGTCTGGAATCTGTCAAGGGTGGAATGCCATGTCTCAAAGCAGCACAGATGAAAAAGTCTAGATGATGAGGTGAAAAAAGATCAGATAAAGATAAAAAGTAAAATAATATATAATAGTCATAAAAGTAGGTAAGAAAAGATAAAAGTCAAGATACAGAGATGTAAAAACAGCAGCACAGATGTTTATCCTAAGGAGGTTTTGAACCAGACGGGCAGGATTTGCCGCCCAGGTTTCGGAAGTCCCATTTTTACTAATGTTTGGAAACGCCCGAGTTTTGGGGAAATTTGCTTTAAGGGTTTAGTTTTCGGTCAGGAGAGAGAGAGAAAAGGGGCTGATTTTAAAACCACACACACATGCACGCACGCACATACACCACACACACACACACAAAACCCCCAACCACACCAACACACACCCACGCACCCCCCGCACCACCACGCCCCACCACGCACCACGCCACACACACACACACCCCCACACACACACACACACACACCACACACACCCACACACATTCCCGAAGGAATAAATATTTTTTTCCAAAGGATAGTTATCAGAGAAAAAAAAAAAAGATGGTTTAACAAAAATTTAAATTAGCAAACTAAAAAAAGAGAAAAAACGGAATAGTTGGGGGAAAAAAAGGTTGCAGCCCTTTGGGGGGTACAAAACAAATAGAAATGAATATGTAAGAATCTAAAGAAAAAGAAAAACTATGGGGGAAATATAATAAAAAAATTAAAAATAAACCAAAACTTTTCTATAGAATTTAATGGAAAATGAAACAAGGAAGAATAGAAAAGCTAAGGTAAAGGCATATTTTAGAAGATCTTGAAAAGGCCGAGGTAATGAAAGTGTTACAGACTTATTTCAAAAAAATAAAATTTAAAAAAAAAAATAAAAATAGCAAAAAAAATAAATGGAACATAAAAGTAGACGAAATAGAAATAAAAGGGCTAATGGAAAGTAAAGATGTAAAAAGCCCCGGGTCCGAGGGAGTGTCGAACGGAAATGAAAAGTGCATAACCAACTAGCGGGAAAATTAATTGAAATTGAATTTCACTAAAGGAGAGCAAGTCCCGCTTGTTTGGGAAAAAAGAGCAAAATTTGCCAATTCCAAGGGGTGACAAAAAAGAACCACTAAATTACAGGCCTATCTTTAAACAATTTTAGTGGAAAAATTGTGAAAAAATTTGTAAAGGACGATGGTTAAAATATTTGGAAGAGAAAAACCCCAACTTGCGGGTGGCCTTTTTGGATTTAGGGGAGGAATGTCAGTACAAAAATCTATTGAGTTTTTACTAGAAGTGACCCGATGTGCAAGGAAAGAAAAGGGTGGGTCGATTGCATTTATTTGGACCTAAAAAAGGCTTTTGACAAGGTCCCCTCAAAAACTGCTTAAAAGCAGAACATTTAGGAGGTTGAAGGGGGGTTTTGCTGAAGTGGGGAAGACTTTTTGAGCAACAGAGAGATGAAAAACATAATAAAAGATAAAAAGTCAGAATGGTGCATGTGATAAGTGGATTTCCCTAAAGGATCAGTATTGGCCCCAGTGAGTCTTGGTCTATGAAAATGATAGGGCAGAAGGAGTAAACTTTATAGAGTTTTTTCCCGCTGATGAGCTAAATTACAAGAAAAGAAAGAAAGGGGACTGTGGGATTTACAAAAGGTCAGATAAGATTTTCAGATGGATAAAATAGGGGAAATGGAGTTTAATCCCAAAAAAGGTAAAGTGAGGGAAAGGGCGTAGAAAAAAGAGACAAAAAGGGAAGTATTCGAGGGGAAAACGAATGAAAAATTAATATATATAATAAAACAAGGTCGAAAAAGATCTGGAGTAGGGTTAAGGCTTTGCACCAGAAAAAGCATATAAACAAGATCTCAGGAGATCATACCTTGCTGAGAATATAAAATGGCATTAAAATACTGGATGAAGATGATCAAGAAATTGATAACATTCTGATTCACCAAGGTTGGAAATGCGGGCAGGATTGGTCCCACATAAAAAGAGGATATAAGGAAGATTGAGAGAATAAAAAGAAGCACCCAAAAATGGCTCCAAAACCCGAGAGATTTAAAATTGAAAAAAACCAAACAAAACTCCAACACTTGAGAAAAAAAGAGAAAGGGGAGTTTTTTTACAGTGTAAACATCAAAGGTTTGAAAAAATTGATAGAAATTATCTGTTTGTGGACGACAGAAATACAAGGGTCATGAAAGAAATTGAAAAAGGGCAAATGCAAAAGGGATATAAAAAAAAATACAGCTTTCCCCTACAGAAAACATGAACCTGGAAAAACCTTGGGGCAAAAATGATTAAAGCAAAAAGTATTCTGGACTTCAAAAGGGAAACGGATAATAGAGATTTTGAGACGGGACAGTACAGCATGCTCTTTTTCCCGTATGTTACAAAAGTAAATACCACACACACACAAACACCCCACACACACACAACCCCCACCACAACACACAACCCCACACACACACACACAAACACACACACACACACACCACACACAGAATAAGAGCTTAGTAATCGTATACGTTTTACCTAAGAAAATTCCGGGGAGAGAGGGTAAAGGAACCCTGATAAGGACAAGCAAAAATTTAAAGAAAACGATGGAAAAAAGTGAGAAAAATAATTTTGATCGGGGATTTTAAAATGAAAAATTTTTGGGAAGAAAGGGATCTGAAGGAGGAATAACTCATGGGGTGGTATATTGTTGGATTTGGAATGATAACACATGACTCAGTGGATTAAGAGAACACAAATTTAAGGTAGGAAGAACCTCAAACTAGCCTACTATTTACGAAAAATGGAAGTAATTTGTAAAATAAATTTTAAATGCCCCCCTTAAAGAGTGACCATGTACTTATAGAATTTTTAAAAAAATGATAACAAAAAAAAAAGGGGGGAAAAGAAGAACATAAAAAAGGAAATACAAATTTGAAAAACGACTTTGACGGATTAAGAACTTTTTCGGAGAGAACTGGATAATTTCCCTCAGCAACGAGTACCCAGAAAAAATGGGATGAGTTCATCCGAATTTACACCGAAGGAATAAATAGTTATGTTCATAGCAAAATAGTTATGTTCATAGCAAAAGAAAATATAATGGAAGACATAAAAGTAGACGTAATAGAAGTAAAAAGGCTAATGGAAATTCAAGAGGTGAGAAAAGCCCCGGGTCCCGATGGAGTGTCGAACTGGATTATGAAAGAGTGCAGTAACCAACTAGCAGGAAAGTTACATAATGTAATTGAGAGTTCACTCAAGGAGAGCAGAGTCCCGCTTGATTGGAAAAGAGCAAATATTGTGCCAATTCACAGAGGAGACAAAGAAGAACCACTAAATTACAGGCCAGTATCATTAACAAGTGTAGTGGCAAAAATGTGTGAAAAAATTGTGAAAGACAGATGGTTGAAATATTTGGAAGAGACAAACACACTCGCAGGTGGCCAGTTTGGATTTAGAGGAGGAATGTCATGTACAACGAATTTATTAAGCTTTTACTCCTCGAGAGTGATGGATGTGACACAGGAAAGAGAGGGGTGGGTCGATTGCATATACTTGGGCCTAAAGAAGGCATTTGACAAGGTACCTCACAAGAGACTGCTCTGAAAGCTAGAACATGTAGGAGGATTGAAGGGTGGTTTGCTGAAGTGGATGGAAGACTTTTTGAGCAACAGAGAGATGAGAACAGTAATAAAAGATCAGAAGTCAGAATGGTGCAGTGTGATAAGTGGAGTTCCTCAAGGATCAGTATTGGCCCCAGTGATGTTCTTGGTCTATGTAAATTATATGACAGAGGGAGTGAACAGTTATATGAGTTTATTCGCTGATGATGCTAAATTACTAAGAAAAGTAGAAAGTAAAGAGGACTGTGAGGATTTACAAAAGAATCTAGATAAGATTTTCAGATGGAGTCAACTATGGGAAATGGAGTTTAATGCTAAAAAGTGTAAAGTGATGGAAGTGGGCAGTAGCAAAAAGAGACAGAGAGGAAAGTATTCGATGGGAAACGAACGGATAATCAAAACAAAGGTCGAAAAAGATCTGGGAGTATGGATTACGGACAATTTGTCACCTGAGAAGCACATAAACAAGATCACAGGAGATACATACCAGTTGCTGAGGAATATAAGAATGGCATTCAAATATCTGGATGAAGAGATGATTAAGAAATTGATAACATCTCTGATTCGACCAAGGTTGGAATATGCGGCAGTGATTGGTCACCACATAAAAAGAAGGATATAAGGAAGATTGAGAGAATACAAAGAGCAGCCACAAAAATGGCTCCAAGCCTGAGAGATTTACCATATGAGGAAAGACTTTCAAGACTAAAACTCCCAACTCTTGAGAAAAGAAGAGAAAGGGGAGATTTTATAGCAGTGTATAGCACATCAATGGGTCTGGAAAAAATTGATAGAGAAGATCTGTTTGTGTGGGACGATAGAAGTGCAAGAGGTCATGAGAAGAAATTGAAAAGGACAACATGCAAGAGTGACAAAAAAAAATACAGCTTCCCGTATAGAAGCATAAAAGCCTGGAACAACCTTGATGTAAAAGTGATTAATGCAAGAAGTATTCAGGACTTCAAAGGCAAACTGGATAATAGTAGATTTGGAGATGGGACAGTACGAGCACAGCTCTTTTTCTGTATGTTACAACTAGGTAAACACGCACGCACGCACGCACGCACGCACGCACGCACGCACGCACGCACGCACGCACGCACGCACGCACGCACGCACGCACGCACGCACGCACGCACGCACGCACGCACGCACGCACGCACGCACGCACGCACGCACGCACGCACGCACGCACGCACGCACGCACGCACGCACGCACGCACGCACGCACGCACGCACGCACGCACGCACGCACGCACGCACGCACGCACGCACGCACGCACGCACGCACGCACGCACGCACGCACGCACGCACGCACGCACGCACGCACGCACGCACGCACGCACCACACACACACACCACACACACACACACACACACACACACACACACACACACACACACACACACACACACACACACACACACACACACACACACACACACACACACACACACACACACACACACACACACACACACACACACACACACACACACACACACACACACACACACACACACACACACACACACACACACACAGAGAGAGAGAGAGAGGCGGATTGGCCATAGGGCACAACAAGCTGTGTCCTTTTGGGTGGGTCTGAGGCCGGTCTGAGTCCGGAAACCGTATTAGCGTGTTTTCTCAACCGTTCTAGCCTGGTCCAGACTGGCTCAGTCCGGGGCGGACTCTGTTTTTGCGAGGCGGGCTGGACTGGGCCAGATGAGCGAGCAGGACCGCCTTGGCCCAGTGTGGTGAGAACTGGCGCATGCGCACTACAGTCAGCGGGGAAGAAGTCCAGGAGCTTCTCGAGCTGCTGATAAGACCTGAAACACCATGATGGCCGACCATAAGACTAAAGTAATTTCACAAAAATTTACAATATTCGCAATTTGCTGGAAACAACATCTTGGGAAATTAATGTAGTGTCAACAACACTATAGTCGCCACTGCACTAATGCCACCAGGTGCCATATATTACAAATTTTAGCATCACTATATGTGTCACTGAAAACATATATAGTGTTATGTAGATTATGTAAACTACATACTGTGCACGTCTCTTCAGTGGCACATACAAGTCTGTAGTGATGCTAAAACTCGTAATATATGCCCCCTGCGACATTAGTCCAGTGGCGACTATAGATATTTTTATTGACGGTAAATGAAATGAGATTTCATCATTCAATTTTTCAGTCATCCCTACTACTTGACTTCTCAATGGGAAGTCAAGTAGCAGGGATGACTATGAAAAATTAGGCTGAAAAGTACGGTATATAAATTGTAGCAAAATCAGGTAATATTTTGTGTAGTGATTAAATTTATCAGAACATTTTGCCATTACGTTATTTTCAAAGAGTATAGAAGCACCAGTAGTAACATCAGTAGTAACACAAATCATTGAGCATCTATTGCACAAGGCAAAACTTGCATGATAATAGGGCTAATAACATGTACTCCACCAGTAAATGGCCTGCTATATACGGAAATCCCCAGGTAGTGGATGCCAGTACCTATAGAAATGATACATGTTGGTTATATAGGTTATATATAGTAAACATTTGACATGGCTGCGACAGCTCATGCAATATTGTGTTCTCCGTCCAGAGATTTATTAACCTGACTCTCATCACACACAGAATGATGACCATGGTTCACCTTTCATATGCCAACTAGGAGGTTATTACCTGAGGTCAAATTAATAACCCTTTGGTGTGTCTTTGGGGGGGGGAGTGAAGCTTGCAGGACGGTAGGACCGCTCACTTGATCCCCCAGCTAATAGGAACGACGAATGGGACGGGGCTAGTTTAGATGTGTTTTTCGCGAGCATCAGGCCAGTCTGGACTAGTTCAGGCTGGCCTCGACCGGCCTGGTAAACGTCACGAAAACGTGCTTATTGCCTGGCTGCTGCTTGGCTCGCGGTCCGATGAAACTAATCTTTATCTCATTTCCTTCTCCCGTCACCTGCCGTCATCAACTTCTCTCGTGCACGATATTCAACGGACTTCTCCTACATCTACACACTAATGGCTGGGAGGTCATCCTTCAGTATGTCCCATCTCAGTGATCTCACTCCAACATCCGTGACAACGAGATAGTGGATGCTGCCGCTAGTCAGATCGCTACACTGCCAAGATGGCCCTCTCCAACGTAAACATCACCCCTCTCCCGCTGCCTCTCTCCTCGGCCAAACGTCTGATTTCTCGGGTTTGTCGCTCCTCCTGGGATACCTCGCTAGGCGACGCCTTTCGTGCTACCACCATGGGTCTGCTCTACCACACGGAATCTACCCCACAGCCATGGATACGACATACATTCCATATCCTAGACGTAGCTCTCACCCGCCTACGCCTGGGGGCCACACAACATTCAACTGATTCAAGTCTCACTTCCACCGCCTATGATTATCCCCTGACCCTTACTGCCCCAGTGGTGTAGGAATGTCCCAGAGACCATTGAACACTTCCTGCTCCAGTGTCCATGCTTCCACTCCTGGGAGTCCCAACGGGTTCTCCTACATAACCAACTCCTCGCCCTGAACGTGTTATCTGTTGACCTGCCCACCCTGCTGGCTGCGGCTAGAGTTCCTACTCCACGACTACCAACGGTTGTCCGTCTCACTTGTGCCTTGACGGAGATGCTGGAGAATGTCGAGACTTGCTGGGAACCAGGACCAGTACAGGGCTCTTGTCACGCAGGACTAGAACCCTCCTGTGGAGAGACAAGGAGAAGTATGTCAGGAGTCAAGAGAATATCGAGGCTTGCTGGGAACCAGGACCAGTACAGGGCTCTTGTCACGCAGGACTAGAACCCTCTTGTGGAGAGACAAGGAGAAGTATGTCAGGAGTCTATCTGAGGATGTTGAGGGCCATTTGAACGCTAATGACCTCGGACTTGCCTACCAAGCCGTAAAGAAGCTCCGTTCCTAGTCTCCATCTCGGGCGAGTGCTATCCAAGCATCAGATGGGTGCCTCGTGTCGGACATGGATGGACAGATGGCTCATTGGGCTGAGTACTTTGGGCAGTTGTTCACGGTGGACCCTGCAACTGGGCAGCTTCACACCACTGAATTACGGGCAGTGGATGCTGATCCTCCCATTGATGAAACCACACCCACTCTTGACGAAGTCAGAGAGGCTGTAGCAAAGTTGAAGTGTGGAAATTAAGCTGGTGTTTGAATTATCAGTGCGGAGCTCCTCAAAGCTGGAGGTGAGGCCATGATCCGCGGGTTCCATGCTGTCTTGACACACATGTCGTGTGGAAATCAGGTACCAACCCTCCTGACTGGAAAATGGGGCTTGTCTGCTACCCTGAAACCGATCTGTTAATGTTCACTCACCGGGCGCCGGGGATCAACTGCCGTCAGCTGACCATCCACCGATCAGCTGATCCGCCATGACAGGGATGTCATGTCATGACGTCATAGCGCTCCATATTCAAAAGGACTTCACCCTTGCTCCACACATCAACTTTCGTCCTTCTCTTCTTAGTTGACAACACTTCCGTCCTTCTCTTCCCAGTGCTTGTGAAAGACCATGAAATATGTATCCAAATACATGGCTTCTTCTTCCCAGTTCTTGGGAAGGACCACGAATATGTATCCAAATACATAGCTGCTTCTTCCATGTTCTTCGAAATATGTATCCCAATACATAGCTTCTTCCCCCTGGACAGCTATTCTAGTTCCGGCCGACTGCAGCTCGCAGTCGCTCGGTTGATGCCCCCTTCTTGGTGA
This sequence comes from Chionoecetes opilio, assembly GCA_016584305.1. Lineage (NCBI taxonomy): Eukaryota > Metazoa > Arthropoda > Malacostraca > Decapoda > Majidae > Chionoecetes > Chionoecetes opilio. The sequence goes on along the minus strand of JACEEZ010009565.1, from coordinate 103,466 downwards.
GGCAATCAGCTAGTTGTCCAGACTTATCCACCCAAGCCACTTCGGAAACCTCTCCACGTTCCAACATATCACATAACACAGCAGTGTCAATCCGCAGTCTCCTATATTCTACACACCGACATGAGTGAAGAGCATCTACCAGGCTCTTGTTATTGGTGAAATGCCTTATCTTAAGAATCCCACAGACGGAGATTTCATGCAGAAGCTTAGCCAGATACACTGCTGTCTCAGCACAATCCAACAGCGCCAGGGCCTCAGCGGACAGGGTGATTTAACAACTCTCTTGATCTTCTTTGACTGCCAGTAAATGGGACATCTCTTCAAACCATTGTCCCGTAAGAATATAGCAAAACCTCCTTGTGACCCATTGCCCGCTAAGTTGGCAAACGAGGCATCTGAAAAGCACTCCAAGTAGCAATCTTCCAGTTCCTCCATCTTTGGCATATATAGCTTCACAATATCTGTCTTTACTCTTGCTATCACCTTGTTAAGCCGCAGAAGATCAGCCACGATCGCCCGACTACATGTGTAACGCGAGAAAATGGATTAAACCTTTTGACTCATGATTGACGAAGAGTTTACGTTGAGTGGGGGGGGTAAAGTAATATATAAATGTCGAGTAATTAAATGCTCGTCATTTTCCTACACTCCTCAGTTCTGAATCACTAGATATAGTTTCCGACAATACTTTTGTGCCGGTGATAGCTGGTGACGTCAGGCGGGCAAGGCGAACAGGGAGGAAGGTGGCCATATTAGTTGTCTTTCTGTCCACGTCTCCAGCTGTGGTAGCACGTGTGGGGAGTTGTGGCTATCAACCCTGTTAAAGGTATGTGCGGGGAAGTGTATTGGTGGGGATGTAGAGGGGATTGATTATTTATCTGTTATAGCTTGAAAGCTCATTGACATATGTTATTTATAGGGTTTTGGGAGCGGGGTGGAGCTGACGGGGTGAGCAGCTGTGGGAGCTGACGGGTGAGTGTGAGCTGAGTGGATGACCCTGGACACACCAATGGATACAGCTAAGGCCAGGTTTTCATAGCTGGAGTGTGTGTGTATAAATACTTTACACAGTGATTCAGTGTGACGGGAAGTTACACAGTGATTCAGTGTGACGGTAAGTTACACAGTGATTCAGTGTGACGGGAAGTTACACAGTGATTCAGTGTTGACGGGAAGTTACACAGTGAGTCAGGGGGACGGGAAGTTACACAGTGATTCAGTGTGACGAGAAGTTACACAGTAATTCAGTGTGACGGGAAGTTACACAGTGATTCAGTGTGACGGGAAGTTACACAGTGATTCAGTGTGACGGGAAGTTACACAGTGATTCAGTGTGACGGAAGTACACGTGATTCTGTGACGGAAGTTACACAGGATTCAGTGTGACGGGAAGTTACACAGTGAGTCAGGGACGGGAAGTTACACAGTAATTCAGTGTGACGAGAAGTTACACAGTAATTCAGTGTGACGGGAAGTTACACAGTGATTCAGTGTGACGGGAAGTTACACAGTGATTCAGTGTGACGGGAAGTTACACAGTGATTCAGTGTGACGGGAAGTTACACAGTGAGTCAGGGTGACGGGAAGTTACACAGTAATTCAGTGTGACGGGAAGTTACACAGTAATTCAGTGTGACGGGAAGTTATACAGTGATTCAGGGTGAAGGAGTTATAGGGTTTTGGTTAAACACGAGCTGAGAGTCGCGTCGTGTCGATGTTCACATTGTTAAGTACAGTAAAAGTCTTATAACTCGGCACTGTATAACTCTGAATTTGATATAACTCGGCATATCAAAGTCAATTTTTTTTTTTTTTTTTTTTTAATTTTATTATTATTATTATTATTATTTTTTATTTTTTTACACACACCTATGCCTATAGCGCGTGTAGGCAGAGAGCTACAGGGGTGGGATGATAGGCCCTGGAGGCTCACTCGAGGGCTGTGATGGTTGGCCCTCGCCCGTGGTGGCGCAGGCAGGATTGTTATAGTGACGCCCAGGGCCGGATCAAGAGCTGTGGGGGCCCTGGGGCTCAACTTTTGTGAGGCCCTATATTCGCACGAAAATTAAGCACTTTTGTGGGTATTTTGAGGCCTATGTTTGGCAAAGAACTGTTAATGCATAGACTGGTATTCAGAAATAAAGGATGAAACTGAGACAGACAAATATGTTTTGGTTTTGTAACTTGCCAATGTTTTTAATATTACTGCTTAAAGCTAATATACATATGGTGGGGGCCCTTTTGGTGGGGGCCCTGGGGCTAGAGCCCCGGTAGCCCCCCCCTCAATCCAGCCCTGGACTGACGCCTGTGATTAGAGGCTCATGCCGCCCCCTGTGTCCTCCCATGCACTCACAGTCGAAGCTGGAGTTAATGGACAGGGCATGTGGGTGTTCTTAGGCCACTCAACGGTGCAGAAAGATTTCAAGTGGATTTATGGGTCTCACTCGGGATCGAACTCAAGTCTTCGAGAACGCCATTCGGTGACGCTAACCACTCTGCTACCGCCTCACCTAAACTGCATCTCGTGGTTTTCCCTCGGCATATCATGCCCTCACAACCTCTTGTGTGAACATGTAAACAGATAGTTGGCAAAAATTAATGTATCTCGGCATATTGATGTTATAACTGCATCTCTTCGCTTACACTCGGCATATCGTCAGTCGCATAAAGTCGTATTTTTGTCCTTCTGATCTTTTCCTGCAGGCTCAGGCTCTTCAATTTCATTCCCTTCCTGCTGGAGACACCCTTGCGTGATGGAGATGACATCTTGAAATACAGTACAGGGAGGTCCCGAAGATACGAGCAGTTAGGTTCCACCTGGCATACTCGTAAAGCAAAATCTCGTATAACGAAACACATAACTAATGCTAAAATATAGGTTTGGTTCCAGGACCCCATCAATAAAAAAAAAAAGAAAAAAAAAAAGACGTTTTTCAAGCTAAAATAAACTATAGCAAACACAACAAACACACAGCGTCTATATTACCCACACTGTACTACCTATTCTGTAGAAAATGCATTCTGAAAGAGAAAATAGCACACAAAATAACATAACTGCACATTAACTAAACATAAAACATGCATAACAAGCAAAAAAGACGTTGCAATGTATGGGACGCCACGTGATACAAGAGAAGGTAGTGTAGGGGTTCCAAGGTTTGGGCCCCACACCTGCTAATTACCCCTACAGGTCAGGCTGCGCCATATGCTTAATTACCCTTCAGGTCACGCCTTGCTAGGGGTGACCTGACTGCGGTCCCAAGGTTGGGGCCGCACACCTGCTAATTACCCCTAAATGTCAGGCCACACCATATGCTTAATTACCCTTCAGGTCACAACTTGCTAGGGGTGACCTCATTGGGGTCAACCAAATCCCCCTTTGTTCAGCCTGGGAGTGGTAGGGCGCGCATTTTGAGCTTGATAATTTTACTCACCCCAGTTTGAAAGTCGTATCATTGGATTTTCGATCTCGTATATTGAAAATACCCTAATTTACACCTCGTATCATCGGATTTTCGTATACCGAATGCTCGTATAACGGGACCTCCCTGTACTGTATGATGTAATCCCAAAACACGTAAAATAGGTGGCAAAGTAAAGCAAAGGTCGGGAACGAGCATGTAGGCTGTTAGCTGAGCCGTGTTTATGTCGTCAAAGCACCGTCTTGGATACGAATTCCGTTTTTTGTCGAAATTGAAAAAGGATTGGTTGCTGCTTCAAAAACACAACAAGCTTGGTAGGAGCCAAAATAATAATCAATGCAAAACATTGCAAACAATATCACAAAGTAGTATAACACACATTTCAGCAAGTGTTATTGGATTGGGATTCGTAATCCAAGACGGTGCTTGGACGACAAAAACATGGTGCAGCCTACGCACTGGTTCCTGACCTTTGCTTTAATTTGCCACCTATTTTACGTGTTTTGGGATTACATCATACAGTACTGTATATCAAGATGTCAGCTCCATCACTCAAGGGTGTCTCCAGCAGGAAGGGAATGAAATTGAAGAGCCTGAGGCCCTGAGCCTGCAGAAAAAGGTGAAAGTGCTGGCAAGGATGGATGCAGGTGCGTCCATGCATGCTATTTGTGCTGAGTTTGATATCAAATCCAGCACATTCCATTCTACCCGTTCACTGGTAAGTGTAGTTTTTATGCTTTTACAGTATTTTTTTTTACCCATATCAGAGGAGGACATTGCATAACTCGGCACATTGAATAACTCGGCAAGGGCCAGAGCCCCTATTGTGCCGAGTTATAAGGCTTTTACTGTATATTTATTTGTTGTAAAACCTTAGGTTAAGGAGGGAAGTGTTTACTGGCCAATCAGTAGGTGATAATATACTGAAATTCTGTTAACGAGTTGTTTATTCAGACCCAGTAGCACTCACATATTCTCTTAATCTTTTATTTTTTTTCCCACTTATTGTGGGTGGTGGCAGCGTAATAGCCAGGATTGTGGAGCCCTTCGAGTTAACGTCAAAGCTATAAAGGGGGGCGCTACACATGCAACACTCAGCTCGCACACATCAAAGGCTATGTCTGGCAGGGTATGCGTGGCTATCCAATTTAACTGGCCCACTAGAGCCAGTATATTCCGACCTTTCTGACTCCGACAATTCGCCCGATTTTACAGTTGCCCGTTGTCTGCAGACTGGTACTGGAGTCAAGGTCGATGCATACTGAATCTGGTCCAATGTTATACTTCCATCCTCATAGGAGACAATGTTCAGACCCACATACTTAAATGCCTTGGACTCAGTGCTACCGATGAGGAAAACTTGACTAACGGGTCTATCCCATGCTTCTTGAAATCAGGAGTCCCAGTCCAAAGAAAGTCATCAACGTAAATACACACCACGCCTTCAACCTTGCCATTACATCTCCAGGAGAACAACGCTGAATCCAGTGAATACCCCATAGCTCCGAGAACCAGTAACTGATTTTTCACTCGCAGGTACCAATGTCTAGCAATTTAGTTCAATTCAATTAGCCGCATCACACAAACCGTAAACAGTCTTCTTCAGCTTCCATAGTTGTCCATTAGCAAACTCCGGCGGAGGTCGTAGATGTACAACAATCTTCCAATCTCGTTACCCTGCAAATAGGCAGCTTTCACATCTAGGGAGTGACAGTTCCAACCGGTGGAAGCAGCAATTGCTAGTGCCAAACGTACCGCTTCCTTAGAACATGTAGGCGAATCTTTCCGAATTTCACCCGTGTCCTCTTCGAATCCCCTCGCAACCAAATGTGCCTTCACCACTGTCTGTCCTCCTTTGACTTTTTCTGTCACAACCCACCGTACCAAGAATGCCACCTGTCCAACATCTTCCACCTCCTCATATACATCATTTTCCTGCCAGTTTATAATCTCTTTCTCCTTGGCACACAGCACCTCCTCTGTTGAAAAGAACCATTATCTCTGTAGTATCATCGACCACCTCCCAAGTGCTAAAGTCCCTGTTCAGATCTGCCCAGGAAATGCTTCCATCCAAGTCCCACCTAAAATTATAACAGTCCTTATATTTTCCGGTGGCCTTACCAGCTCTACCCACCACACGCCCAGACACCAATTCACCGCTCTCAGTTCGTACACCCTGTATTCGTTGACCAGAGGTGAGTCTTGTAGGCTGATTTGGAGCTGACTCAAGGCCTGGTTCACTCGACTCGCTTGAATCATCACCGACCTCAGGCTCACACGGACCATCTCCACTCTCCGACTCCTCATCAGGTGGATACTCCTTCGATGATGGCCCTGTTTCCTTGTCCTCTTGCTGCACAGTCTGAATACTGTCAATATCTCCTCCAGCTGTCGAGTCCCTACCTGGAGCACGTGCCAACCGACACTCATGAACTCTTACATAGACACCCCCATGTCTCACCAAAATCTGCTTCCCATCCTTGCCAATTACAATGCCAGGGCCGTGCCACTCACTACTGTTGTTTCTCTTGTAGAACACCTCATCTCCATTCTGCACATCATTAAGGTTGCTTGAACGTATGTTGTGTCGCAAAGCCCTTGCCAAGCGTTCACCTGATTCAATCTTAACAAACTCTTGTCTTGCCAAGTGAAGAGCATTTAAATTGTTTCTCACAATGTCTGATGCCGAAGCAGATTCCAATGCTGGAGGGTCATTCGTAAACACATTAGGTAATCCAGGGTTGTGACCGAAAACTAGCTGATTAGGGGAAAAACCCGTAAAGTTGGTTAGGGCATTTCTCGCTGACACTGCCCAGGCCAAAGCCACACCCAAGTCACACTTGTTGTCTGCCATAGTTTTCCTTACGATATCACCGATCACTGCATTTAAACGTTCGCACACACCGTTGCTCCAGGGACTCTTCGCTGAGGTTGTCATAATCTTAATGTTGAATGCCTCTCCAAGTGACTCATATCCTCATTGTTGAACTCACAGCCATTGTCCGTTAGGATCTTTCCAGGCACGCCGAATGTAACAATCCAGCTCTGAAACACAGCCTTGATAATGGTGGACGCACGTTTATCTCCAATCACTGTTACCGTACAGTATCTAGTTGCCAAATCAACAACAACCAAAAAATATTTATTGCCCCAGGCCTTTAGGTCCATATCAATGATCTCATTCAATTTTGACGCCATAGGCATGCTAACTATGGGACGTGGTTTAGCCTTTCCAAATTTAAAGCAGACCTCACATTCCTCGGTTACCTTTTGGACAGCCCGTTCCTGTTCTGAATTCTCAATCCCTGCATTACTGATGAGTTTGATAAGCTCTGCTGATGTGGGGTGTCCAAACTGCCTGTGAAGTTGTGAAGCTGTCTTCTTCACATCCCTCCCCTTCACAGCAGCCAAAGAAATCATTCACCCTAACTCCAGTCTTTGTCATGCTGATATCGGCAATAGATAATGATCTGATACTGACGTCTGTAGATCAATCACCCTACCACGAATCTTGACCTGGTCTGTAGCAAAGTTTACTAACATCTCTGCCTTTTTCATCGAACGCCTGCTCAACAGTAATGGAATATTACAATACACCACATCCGTCAAAATTCTTGCACTCATATTTCCAATAGAACAAAGCAGTATGACCCGTTTAATGGAAGGAACAGTGACACCATCAGCAAAGGTAAACGTGGAGATTGACTTCTCTTCCACATCCTTATCCCGTTCATAATCACTAAGCCAGCCAGTTCCACACACAGTAGTAGAACACCCTGAGTCCAGTACTGCACAGCCCTTGGCATCTTTCGCAAGCCCACTTAATTTAACATCACTATCTCCATCTCCAGCATAACCTAAAAATAATGATAAATATGCTGTCTCAGGATCTCCCTCAAGACTGCCACTTGCTGCTGCAGAACTCTCACAACTTCCATTATTTTCATAAGCATCTGGACAGTACCTGACCCAATGGAATCGTGAGTCACATATCATGCACCTTGATACCCTACCATCTGGCCCTAGTGGATTCTGCCTCCTTGTGGATGAACTGGGGTAGCCTCTTGCCCTGATTGACTGTCTGCCCCTGCGACCGCCTCCATACCCCGATCTTCCACGCTGAAAACCTCTGACATATAATGCCTCTTCCTCCTTCACCACACCGTCACTCTGACCTGTCATCTCTTCTCCCATAAAAACTGGCTCACTTTTCACACCACAAACAGGCCCAGCTGGTACAGATTCAAACTGCGCACTGTTTTCTTCAGCGAATATGCGGTTCAAAGCATTTTTCATGTTGCCATATGACACCTCCGTGATTGCAGACATCACTAATTGTTGCTCATTATCCCTCAATCGGCATGAAGCAAGTAACATGAAAGCCATAACTGTATCTGGGAGAGACGTACCTTGCTTGTTGAACTTGAAATATGTGTGTTCAAACACTGACACAAACTTCCTGATCTCCATATCACTGCTCCTCCGAAAATTATATAACTCCTGGAATGCTGCAAATTGTCGGCGGCCTTTGTCCACCAAAAACAAGCCATCAAGATTCTCCAGCAAAGTATCCACGCCATTTTCCTTTTTCAGATCCACCATGTCCATTTCAGACGACGCCTGTCTTGCCCGCCCATCCAAAGACAAATGGATGGCTAACGCCTGTTTCTCTTTCTTCAAATCCGTTAGTTCACACCATATTTCAATGTCTTTCCTTCAATTCTCGTACGCCGTCTCATCAACAAACTTGGGGGGCCATTTGGATGACGCCATAGTGCAGAAACTTCGCTCTGCTACCAGTGTTAATGTTCACTCACCGGGCGCCGGGGATCAACTGCCGTCAGCTGACCATCCGCCGATCAGCTGATCCGCCATGACAGGGATGTCATGTCATGATGTCATAGTGCTCCATATTCAAAAGGAGTTCACCCTTGCTCCACACATCAATACGATCCTTCTAACTGGGTTGTATCTGTAAGAGACAATCTGGCGTGGAGGAGGCCAATATTGCCCACAAGGCTCGTGGCTGGGGCAGGTTGATTTTTCCTGCCGAGAGTTGCTTGGTATGGTAAGGGAGCTTGCATGGGGACTCAAGCCTAGTGACACCCGGGAGTGGCATCGTAAGGTGGGTGAAGCGACGTGCCCCTTGTCGTATGCCCCCAATGATTGATTGATTGATTCTCACCAACAACCAAGCGCAGGCCAAAGAATTTCGGCGCCAACTTTGAAATCCTACTAGGAGTTCCAACCATTACAGTGTCGCTAGTTCGAATGGAAATAGAAACTGCATGCTTATGATGTTGTGCCATCATCTCGGCAAGAGAAGCTTGTAGCCTTTCCTTGACCCTTTTGTGTACATTAGAAAATACATGCAAATATTGACCAAGATAGCTGTATGTTATGCACAGGTTTTCACTTAGGCTATCCCTTAACACCCTTAAAGGAAGCATTTTCCTGCTTGTGTGCTGACAACTACCAATGTTACAGGTGCTGAGGTGTAGAGTCCAGGTCAGCACCCACGCCAAGACTCCTCCCGGCTTCCCTAGTATTAAGGAATGCTTGGTTCATCCCTGGGGCAGCCTGGCTGGCCTCCACCAGGGTTCCTGCAGGACCAGCTGACTCCTCCCACCGCAGGTGTGCTGGCAGAAGTACACTACCCTCCCGAGTTTCACGCTATGCGAGTTTCGCGATCCTCGAGTTTTGCGCTGAGGCCTAAATTCTTACCATCCAGACTTTCGCGCATTATCTCCACGAGTTTCGCGCTGCTTCGTTTGTGTGTGTGTGTTTGTGTGTGTGTGTGTGTGTGTGTGTGTGTGTGTGTGTGTGTGTGTGTGTGTGTGTGTATCTAGTTGTATTTTACAGGGCCAGAGCAATGCTCGTATGGCCCCGTCTCCATATCAACATTTATTTTTCTCATTCATCTTTAGTGTTGGCCGAAGCCAGCACCCCGGGAGGGGGGTCACAAACCCCCGGCTAACACCCGGTACCCATTCACTGCTGGGTGGACAGGGGCTCGGGTTTTAAGGAAACAGCCCAACTGTTTCCTGTTGGTCAGGAAACCTGAGTGAAATGTGTGTGTGTGTGTGTGCCTATAGCGCCGTTTGGCAATGACCTCCAGGTGTGGGATGGTAGGCCCTGTACTCGAGGGCTGTAATGGTTGGCCCTCGCCCGTGGTGGCGCAAGCAGGATTTTTATAAGAGTTAATGGGCTGCATTAGTAGAAGCAAAATTGGATTAGCTTTCCATTGATATATTTCGTTTTCTGATAAATGAATTAGCACCATGCATAAATTAGCATTAACTAAATAAATATGATCATCAATCGGGGTATAAGCAAGCGCGCCACCCTCAGTACTCCCTGATTGTGTAACCGACTGGGCGAGGCTCTCCGCCGGCCTCCGCTCCCGCACACCACAGTCACCGTTCCTCTCACGCACACAGTAGTAGCTACAGCTCATTATTATTACTACGTTTGCAGTGCTAAAGCTGTGTATTAAACTGCAGTGCGAATTGACTAGTCTTTAAGAATTGTAGACATGGGTAGAGTGATTGAATATACTTTTCAAGCTCACAAGGTAGTGGTATATATCACTGGGGTAATAAGCTTGAAAGCTCGCCACCAAGCAGAGTCGTGATGTCCTTCCATTTGTGCCGCGGTATGTTATATGGATCCATATTCCCTATTTCCTTACATTTTTCAATGTAATGAGGAATAGATCCAGAGTCCAACATCCGGAGGACATAGTCTGACAGATGAACACCATCAATCACTTTCCCAGCCCTCAAAAAAGAGATGAGTAAGCGTGAGTGTACCGCGTTTACAGGAGAGGTAATGCCCTTTGTTTACATCACCGCACGGCCACTGTCGTCCGTCTGTCGGCCAGCCGCCAGCCATGTGCTCGGGGCGGACCACTCGGCCACCGCATCTCCCAGCGGTGATCCAAAAGTGTCTTTCTGTTGGTCTGTTTCCATTTTCTTTGGCGTATCGTATAAATTTTAGCTTGTATGTGATAGTATTAGTAAATTGTTTTGATGAATTATCCATGGGTGATAATTTCCAGGACTGAAAAGAGCTTGTGATATGTATGACAGCCTGGTGGTAAATGATACATCAACACTAGCAGACGATAGATGGCACTGTTGGCGGCAATCGCGGCAATCTGCCGCCACAAGGGGGAATGTAAACATACCAGCGTGAGGACAGGAGTTGATTTGAATGTCTTATGGTATTTGAAATACTTGTAACAGGTAAGTACTGAGGTACTGAGTACTAAGGAAGTACTACAACATTAGTCTTGGAAGACCATTAGTATTTTTCAGGGTATTTTTTTGGGGAAAACGTGAGTCTTATAAGCCGTAAAATATGATACTACGCTTCGCACCGGACTAAATAAGCATTTTTACAGGGTTTTCAATACCCGAGTTTCGCGATCCTCGAGTTTAGCGCTATGCCTTCGGAATAAAGCAAGCGCGAAACTCGGGAGGGTAGTGTAGTGCTGCAATGGAGTGCGTGAAGACCTATTTTTGTGACAACTGTGGGAGAGTGTGCACCAGCAAGGCTGGCATTAATGCACACATCCTCACTCATACATGCAAAACAGGGCTGAGGTGTGACCATTGTGGGAAAGCGTTCACTCTTAAAAATGATCTGAGGAGGCACATGCCCATCCACACTGGCGTGAAAGACTTTTGAGTGCCATGAGTGTAGGAAAACATTTACCAACAACAGTTATCTTAACATACACATGCTCTCCCACACTGGTGAGATCAATTTTGAGTGTCAGGAGTGTAGGAAATTTTTTTTACTTGCAAGAGCAATTTTAACACTTACATCCTCACCCACACTGGTGAGAGAAAGTATGCATGCCATGAGTGTGGGATAACATTTACCCACAGGAGCCATCTTAACAGACACATCCCCATCCACACTGGTGAGAGAAACTTTTGAGTGTCAGGAGTATGGGAAAACATTTACCCACAAGAACAGTATTAACACACATATGGTCACCCACACTGGTGAGAGAAACTTTGAGTGTCAGTAGTGTAGGAAAACATTCACCCAGATGAGCAGTCTTAACACACATATGCTCACCCACACTGGTGAGAGAAACTTTCAGTGTCAGGAGTGTGGGAAAACATTTACCCACAAGAGGTGGTTTAACAGACACATGGTCACCCACAGATAGATAGATAAATACAGAATGTGCCAGGCATCAGAGGTTATATGGCACTATGCAATATTTCTTCTGTTTCCCGCGGCACACGGGCTTCCGGCAACGGACGGCCCCGGTGACAACACCGGCGCCACCTTCACGGGAGCCCTGACCCGGGACACCCTCAGCACAGCCCCCGTGCTCGGGGTCTGTGCTGAGGGCGTCGACGATCGGAGCTCCCGTGAAGGTGGCGCCGGGCACGTTGCCGAGGCCGCTCGCCTCCAAAAACCCGTGCGCCACAAGAACCAGAAGAAACATTGCTGGAAACATTTCTGAATATTTCTCTGGTCACCCACAGTGGTGAGAGAAACTTTGAGTTTCGGGAGTGTGGGAAAATATTTACCCTGTAAGGCAGTCTTAACACACATCCTCACCCACACTGGTGAAAGGAAGTACATGTGTGATATTTATGGCAAGTGTTTCCTTACAAAGAGCAGCAGGCTTGCTAGACATATACAACGGCACTTGTGAGGTGTTGTTCAGAATATCAATAAAATCACTTCATGAATAATTGTGTTCAAAGTTTTATTTCACAGATTACAGAGTGAAAAACTTAAAAGAGAGAGAAGTGATAATAGATTTAACATGTATCAGTAATGAGCAGATTTAGAAGAAAAATACATAAATCTTATGTTAACTTGATATAATTTATTGTCATCGATTGAAGAAAGTGTGTATGAGGGGAGGAAGGTGAGAGGTGCAGGGAGGATGAATTTACATCCGAATGATTCGATATACTCCTATTTATGTGATAGAATATCTCTCTCTCTCTCTCTCTCTAACCTCACAACTACTGTATTTGATGTTTGGTATTTATGTGATATTGTTCTACAAGCTCTATGGATCCTGATAGCTTGCCACTAGTGTTCACTATTACATACATGATACAGGAGCTCCCGTAATTACGAACACCATTACTTCGTGGGGATAGTACTTAACTGAAAATGTAAACAAGTCCAACATTACTCTTGTTAATACTGTACTGAATACTGTACACAGCATTGTTGTTAGCACAGTACAGCTATATCCAAACCCTTAACAGTATATAATATTTAACCAGCCTTAAATGGTGGGTGGTGAGAGGATGATAGGCAGGGTGAGATGGCACACAAGAGTAGTTCTATGTACCACCTCGACTCCGTACCCTGCCTTCTATGTACCACCTCGACTCCGTACCCTGCCAGCTTCTCTCTACTTCTATGGATAAAGAACCTGTAAGGGAGAGTAGCTACTGGCTATAAAAAGGCCGTGACTTTACCTGTAGACTGAATGGAAGTTACAAAGACCAAGCAAGACTGGCGAGTAATGGTACAGCTGGGGAGGTTACTGGGGAGGCGGTAGCAGAGTGGTTAGCGTCTCCGAGTGGCATGCAGGTTGACCCGAGTTTGATCCTCGATGAGGGCAAATATCCACTTAAGATCTTTCTACAACCGTTGAGTGGCCTAAGAACACCCACATACTACCTATTAACTCTACCTTTGATTGCGAGTGCATTGGAGGACACAGGGGGGCAGCATGAGCACAGGTCCACTATAAAAATCCTACCTGCCCCACCATGGGCGAGGGCCAACTATCACAGTCCTCGAGTGAACCTCCAGGGCCTACCAACCCAGCCTTTGAGGTCACTGCCTACAGGCGCTATAGGCATGAATGTAAAAAGAAAAAGAAAAAAAAAAGATCTTGAAATGAGACATGAATAAGTAACAAGTGAAGCTCCAAGAATTTGTGACAAATGGCACAGCAATAAGAGATGGGGATGAGATAAATAAATCAATGAAAGAATTGGGGGGCATATATGAACTAGCGGAGATAAATGAGGTAAATTTGGAAATGGAAAGGAAGACCTATGAACAGTTACATGGATGAAGAGATTAACAGGGAGGAGATTATCAAAGTTGTCAAAACTCTAAAGAATGAAAAAGCTGCTGGAATAGATGTAATTCCTTAAAGAGGCCTTAAAGAGTCCTACAAGGAGGGAGGTTATGTTATGATAGATGGTCGATATGAACTGTTTAAGATTTGAGTGGAGGAAGGAGTGCCAACGGAGTGGAACGAGAGCAGGGTGAGACTGTTACACAAGGTAGGGAATAAAGGTAAAGAGGAACTAAGGAATTATTGCCCTAGTACAGTGGCTAATACAATATCAGAGATATTTCGTGCAGTGTTGAATAGGAGACTGTGAATGTTTTTAAAGACGCAAGGTGTTGGGGGAGGGGCAGAATGGCTTTAGGAGGGATTGCAGATGGGAGGACATGTGTGTGGTAAATGAGGTAATAGAATGTATGAGGACAAATGGAGGATAGTCATATCTTTCTTTTCTTGACATTGAAAAAAATTAGGACACTGCTTTAGAAGTGTCCTGATCCAGCACAGGGCTCTGTCACGCCGGACTAGAACCCTCCTGAGGAGAGACAAGGAGAGGTATGTCAGGAGTCTCGCTGAGGATGTCGAGGGTCATTTGAACGCTAATGACCTCCGACCCGCCTACCGAGCCCTGAAGAAGCTCCGTTCCAAGTCTCCTTCTCGGGCGAGTGCTATTCGAACAGCAGATGGGCGCCTCGTGTCGGACATGGATGGGCAGATGGCTCGTTGGGCTGAGTACTTTGGGCAGTTGTTCACGGTGGACCCTCCAACTGAGCAGCTTCACACCACTGGGTTACAGGCAGTGGATGCCGATCCTCCCATTGACGAAACCGCACCCTCTCTTGACGAAGTCAGAGAGGCTGTAGCAAAGTTGAAGGGTGGAAAGGCAGCTGGTGTTTGTAATATCAGTGCGGAGCTCCTCAAAGCTGGGGGTGAGGCCATGATCCGCGGGTTGCATGCTGTCCTGACTGCCGTGTGGCAATCAGGTACCATTCCTCCTGACTGGAAAAGGGGGCTGGTGGTCGTCCCTATCTGGAAAGGGAAAGGGGACCGTCAGGACTGCAACAATTACCGCGGTATTACACTGCTCAGCGTACCAGGCAAGGTGCTTGCCCATCTATTGCTGACACGAATTCGCAGTCATCTGGTGAAGCATCAGAGACCTCAGCAGTCTGGGTTCACGCCTGGTAAGTCAACAACGGACCGTATCCTAGCGCTTCGTGTCCTGGTGGAACGCCGACGTGAGTTTCGACAGGGGATGCTTGCAGCCTATGTTGATCTCAAGAAGGCGTTTGACTCAGTGCATCGTGAGTCACTCTGGGATCTTCTGCGACTTCGAGGGATTCCTGCAAGGACTATTGGTTTGATAACTGGTCTGTATTCTGGGACTGAGAGTGCTGTGAAGTGTGGGGCAGGTGTATCCAGCTTCTTTCCTGTGAATACAGGAGTGAGGCAGGGGTGCGTCCTTGCCCCATCACTTTTCAACGCTTGTATGGACTGGGTATTGGACAAGGTTGTAGATCAAAGTGATTGTGGAGCATCCGTCGGCAACACCAAGATCACTGATCTTGTTTTTGCCGATGATGCAGTAATCTTTGCTGAGTCGCTGGAGGTCTGGTGATGGCTCTCGAGGCGCTGCACGAGGAGGCAAAGCCTTTGGGACTTGAGGTCTCCTGGCTCAAGACCAAGGTCCAGGTATTTGGAGACTTACTAGATGAAGCAGTACAGTCTGTTCATGCGTGTGGCGAGGACATTGAGATCTTGGAAAGTTTTACATACCTTGGTAGCGCAGTCCATAGTGACGGCGGGTCACGTCAAGAAGTCTTACGATGGATTGGCATAGCCCACGGTGTTATGGACTCGCTCAGCGGGAGTATTTGGCGTTGTCGGTACCTGTGCAGGAGGACAAAGATCCGGATCTTCAAGTCGCTTGTGATCCCTGTCTTATTCTATGGTTGTGAGACATGGACACTAAATAGTGACTTGAAGAGACGAATCAATGCCTTTGGTAATAAGTGTCTTCGCAGAATCATGGGGTATCGCTGGGATGATTACGTGTCAAATCAGCGATTGCACCGTGAGACTGAATCGAGGCCTATTACCTGCATAGTCCGTCAGCGCCAACTTCGGCTATATGGGCATGTGGCACGCTACCCTGAAACCGATCCTTCCCATCGGGTTGTATCTGTAAGAGACAATCCGGCGTGGAGGAGGCCAAGGAGGCGCCCACAAGGCTCGTGGCTGGGGCAAGTTGATGTTTCTTGTCGAGAGCTGCTTGGTATGGGAAAGGAGCCTGCATGGGAACTCGCGCGTGGTGACCCCCGGGAGTGGCGTCGTAGGGTGGGCGAGGCGACGCGCCCCCCGGCGTATGCCCCCAATGATTGATTGATTGATTTAGAAGTGTGTTGTCTAAAGTTTTGGAAAAAGTAGGTGTCAGTGAAAAGTTAGTCAAGATAATCAGTAGTATGTATGAAAATACGAGAGCTATGTACAGTTTGGAAGACATACAGGATGGGTGGAGTGAAAGCGGGGTGTCGGTCATGGATGTGTGTTATTCCCTTATTGTTTGAGATATATACAGATGAAATGGCGGTTAGGTTAAGAAAGACAGGTTTAGGTATGAGAGTTGGAGATGAAAGGTTAGGAATGCTAATGTATGCTGATGATATTGTAATGATGAGTGAGGATGGCGAGGAACTCCAGGGAATGTAGATGTTTTGGCACAGTATGGAATAGATTTTGGGATGAAATTCAGTCGTGAGAAAAGGCAGGTGTTAATAGTGAACAAGATTGAAGGAGAGGAGAATCGGGCTTGGTGGGATGGACATCAGTAGTACAAATTAATATAAATATCTTGGTATGATTGTGGATTGGAAGGGGTCAGAGAAAACAAAAACTGCAAATATATCAATAGAAAATCAGTGGTTAGGAAGACTAGGGAGTGTGGCGAGGAGCAAAAAAAAAAAAAGTTGTCAGGGGCTTATGGCTGAGTATGCAGAGTATAATGTATGGTTTAGAGAACATGACATGGACAGGAAAGGATACAGCAACATTGGAAGTGGTTCAGAACAGAGTGGCTTTATGAGCAAACAAATATGTTGCCACTGTAGCAATATGAGATGTTGGGTGGAGTAGTTTTGGAGAGAGGATAGAGAAGGCAATGTTGAGGTACAAAGTGAGACTGGCAGAAATGGGTGGTAATACATAGGCAAGAAAGATATGACTGAACATCACAGGAGAGTAGATGGAAAAGAGCAACTGTAAGAATAGGAGCAGTCAACAACTCTGTCATTCTGGTACAAACTCGTACCCGGGACCAAATTTGTGTCACCAGTGGTGGAAGCAGTTCTGTACAAGTTGCCTATTCTACATTATTCTTATATTTGGTTATGAACAACCAAGCATCCAGCAGTTACTGTCAAATACTCAATTTTATATGTATTTAGGTTTACACAATATGGAAATACTTTTTAGACCATTAATAGACACAATATAACAGAATTCTTGTTGGGAAAAAACACACACACAAAAAAATCCACTGACGTTGACTTAGGATGGACTAATAAAAATAAGATGTACCGTATTTTACGGCTTATAAGACACACTTTTTTCCCTAAAAAATACCCTGAAAAATACTCATGCGTCTTCCAAGACGAATGTTGTAGGAGGTTAGCTTAGGTAGCTATTCAATTC
Organism: Chionoecetes opilio; assembly: GCA_016584305.1. NCBI lineage: Eukaryota > Metazoa > Arthropoda > Malacostraca > Decapoda > Majidae > Chionoecetes > Chionoecetes opilio. Next base: position 86,276 of record JACEEZ010009565.1, on the reverse strand, counting down.
AGCCTCTTAAATGATGTAACCTCAGTACTTATCTGTTATCTTTCTTCACGCTGTGCTATTTGCTGCGGTACTGGCGGGAGCCATTCCGCCTCGGCAGATTGGCACCAACAGCCATTTCGTGAATAAGGAACTTTGTTACATTAGATGAAAGTTTGTATACTTGTGTACATGCAGCCATCACTAATACTAAACGCATACAGGAAAATTCAAACAATATGTGGTGAGGCACAGGAGACAGACAACGTAGTAAGGCACGGGAGGACGTGAGAGGTGTTTACACTCAGGACGACAAAGCCAGACTCAGCTGATCGGCACGCCAGGCAGGCACGCAGCTGCAAACTGCCGCGGTCGGGTTTGTTTTCACTCCCGCCGTCCGACCTGCGTGCACATGGTCAGCCAGCCAACATGACGATTTACTTATACTATCGCATACAAGCTAGAAAATAGAAATGGCTGATGAGCTGGCTGAATGAAGATAATGAATAGTGAGTGTGTTCTTGTGTGAAAATGACTGTACAGTAAAACCCTTATAACTCGGCACGATAGGGGCTCTGGCCCTTGCCGAGTTATTCAATGTGCCGAGTTATGCAATGTCCTCCTCTGATATGGGTAAAAAAGGGTTAATAAAAAAATTAAAAAAACTGTAAATACAGTACTGTAAAAGCATAAAAACTACACTTACCAGTGAACGGGTAGCAGCAGGCATATACTCGTAATCCAAGGAGAGGGGAGCCTTGTTGTAACATGTAGAAGATGTTAGAGGGACTCAGTCGCATTTTAACACTGGTATCACTTTAATCACTATAATCACAACACTGTACTGTATTGTATACAGTACAGTGTACTGTACCTGTACAACTTAATTTTACATCACTTGAGCACTTAATTACTGCAACACTATGCCCTGTCCATTAACTCTACCTTCGACTGCGAGTGCATGGGAGGACACAGGGGGCGGCATGAGCCTCTAATCACAGGCGTCACTATAACAATCCTGCCTGCGCCCCCACGGGTGAGGGCCAACCATCACAGCCCTCGAGTGAGCCTCCAGGGCCTACCATCCCACCCATGGAGGTAGTATGGGTGGAGACGCCCTGAGCCGCGCAGGTTGAAGCCAAGTCGGCCATATTGCTGTGGGTTAAGGGAGCCCACAACTCTACTGCCAAGTAGAGATAAATCATCCCATAGAAGTATTTTGAGATTCCTGGGAGTAACGTCGGTCCATTCTAAGTGAAAACAGTGTAAAAAGTGAAAAGAAAGAGTGGGTATCTCAGTCACCCAGTGCGTGACATTGCCCACAGCAGTATGGCGGACGGGGGAGAGCGGTGGCTTCACCAGACAACACAGACCGCGCTGCTCAGGGCGTCTCCATCCATACTACCTCCATGATCCCACCCCTGGAGCTCACTGCCTACATGCGCTATAGGCATAGATGTGTGTCTAAATTTTTTTTTTAAATAAATAAATAAAAAAACTTTGTCCTTGACATGCCGAGTTATATCAAATTCCGAGTTATACAGTGCCGAGTTATAAGGGTTTTACTATATATATATACACCATATCGCAAAAATATTCTATCAGAAAACCCAAAATTCTTCAAGTATGTTTATTGTCTATGTTCACATGCTTTTTTCTGGCTTGCCATGGGAGCGGGAAGATACCTTCAGTGACGTCATCAAGTCATGTTGCATCGTTTGTTAGTTGTCAGGAGCGTTTTGGAAGCTTGGGAAATTCAGAAATTTTGTTTGCGGATTATTTAAAAACGGTTGAATGGATACAAAAAAGGACAACATATTGTTGATATAATCGATAATGGCTATATTTTTACTGCATTAAATCATGAATAATAAAATGGTCTGGACGATTACTTTAAGAATAATTTGATTTACAAACATCCGTATGAAAAATTAAAAACAGCATGTGAAAAAAAAATTTATCTTTAAGATTCTCTCTCTTTTTGACTGTTAAGATTTCTGCTCCATATATAATTATTATTGATAGTTCTAGTCCTTTCCAGTAGCATTTACCAACCATAAGCCTGTTGCAACTACGGGCTATAAAGCCCCGTACACACTACCACTCACCACCGTCGACGCTTACCGTTGGTGCTTGCCGACGAGCAGTGCCGTTCCCAGAGTTGTGTCCACACTGAATGGTTTTGCTCGGCGTTCAGTGCGCTTCCTGATTTCAAAGTAAGTCATGTCTTCTGCATATCGTATACAATCACTCGAGATTATGAAATAACCACTGAGGTTTAGAAAAACTGACCCAACCATCATCTTCATGACACATTTCTGCATATCATAAGCAAGAAAAATATACGAAAACCTTTCTGTGTATTCTAAAAAATATAGCAAAAAGAATAGTGTATAAATATTTTTCTCACTTTCTTGTCTTCAACTCGCTGCAATTTCTCGATTATTTCTCCCATTTAATTTTTGATCACAGATTCGAAATCAGCTGACTTTCTTAATTATGATGGTATAAGATACTTAGCAATACAAAAATATCTAGATGGTGAAAATTGGCGATAACTTGAAGCATGTGTTCGGCACTGACCCGTGAGGTACAGGCATGCCCTCCCAATATTAAACCTGCTGAATGTTGGCGGGCAATGCCAACGGTCACATTTTGCTCGTCGGCATCCTGTCCACCCTGCCACTTTTGAGTGACGAATACTCTATCGACTGGAAGCACCGACGGTGGTGGGTGGTAGTGTGTACGGGTCTTAACACTATTGTCATGTTTGCCATTTTATTTTATTTTGTTATTCTTTCATTTTTAAATATGTAAAGCATCTCCTCCTATTTGTAATCTTGACTCCTAGATATGTTATGCTGGTGGCCACTTTTATATTTTCTATGTTCTCGGTTTGGTTTTTGTTGTCAAAGATGATAATGTTACTTTTGTCTTTACACACAACCCTCGTTTTCCCGGACCTCCATTTCCCGGATATCGGATTTGCCGAACAAAATCCGAGGTCCGGGGATATGTCAGAGTCCCGGACAAATGCCTAGTCCAGTCCGTAAATCGACAAAGTTGGCTGGCGGTCCGAGCGCCTCCTGTCACCCCTGGTCAGTTTCTGCGCCTCCCGCCAGGTGGCAGCATGCTCAGCGGTCGTATTGTTTACATTTGGGCACAAGACTCTCATGGTTCACCTGCACAGCCTCTGTCAGTCCCCTGACCCCCACTGCCCCTGGTGCAGGAACGTCTCTGAGACTGTTGAACACTTTCTGCTGCAGTGTCCGTGCTTCCACTCCCACCATGTAGTGCTACGCTCTCAACTCCTCACCCTGAATGTCGCCACCTTTGACCTGCCCACCCTGCTGGCGGCGGCTGGTCTCCCGCCAGGTGGCAGCATGCTCAGCGGTCGTATTGTTTACATTTGGGCACACGACACTCACAGTTCACCTGCACCTATTATATTTTCTTTCTGTCCATATCTGGACTTCTAAAATTCTTCAATTTTTATCCTTTATCCTTCATAGTACCTCTATCACAGTTGTGGAGAAATTTTTTACTCCTATAAGATTCCATTTAATTCTTCTACATTATTTCATATATTTTTTTGTCTTATTTTGTCCATTTCTTATTTTCTCAGTTCTTTTCAAGCTGCCCAATTGCAATTTTTTCAGCAACTTCACTTTGTTCTTTTGTTATGCATACAAATTATGTAAATCTTCATTACCTGGGGGCAGATGCTGAGAGCAAGCTAGGGTGCCGTATCCACTAGAGCGACTGATTAAGGCAAACTGTTCCTACCGCCTATGCTCAGTCGAGGAAGCCGCCTTATTGGCACCGCTTAAGGCGCTGAAACTAAGGCATGGTCCGACCATGCCTTAGTGAGCTGCTGTTGGCCTTTGACAAACATTCATCTCCTCTTTAGAAGGCAAATACAGCCTTGTTTCAGTTGCTACAACGTAACAATTGGTGTTGATGTAATAATAGTGTTGCAAGGTGTGTATGAATCGATCGTGGAAGACTAAATGTGGCATTAGGGTGTTAAATGTTGGCGATAGAAATGTTGTGTGTTGCGAGTTGCAAGCTTTGGTTGGGCCGGCGGCGGGTGGAGCGACTGCATGGGTGTGTGCTGAGACAAGTGTCACAGAGGGTGCTCGGCCCGCACAAAAATGTTGTACTATTACACGTTATTATCAAACTACCAGATGATATTTAGGACAACTGAACATACCATCATCTTCACGAGACATTAGTGCATATCATGAATGTGTAAAAATTACAGGAAACTATACCTATAATAAGATAATGAGAGCAAAATGAAATCATGTATAAAATTTGTTTTTCTTTCACCTTTTTTTATTCAACTTCTTATTCCAGTAATTTTGTTTGCATTAAATTTTCACTCACAGTCTCGGAATCGGCACAGTTTTCCGATTATCATGGTATGTGGCACGTCCCAATGCAAAAATATAAAGGTGGTCAAAATCTGCGATGAACGTCAAACTTGTGACGAAATAGCTTTTCGGCGGGGCGAGCGTTGAACTTCGCCTTAGTGCTTGGTGTGTGGGAGGGAGGCACAAAAATTCTTGTTTCAGGAGAAAAGTGTTCAAGCCTTGTGATTGGTCGAAGCTGCCTAAGCAGCGCTCAGACAGGCAACGTGATTGGCTAGTAGGATTCTCGGACCACACCCTAAGGCGTTGGAGGTGTAAGGCAAGGAACAGGCGCCTGAATTATCGTCTGTACATAGGCCTGAGCCGGTGCCTTAGCCAGGCCATTACAAAAGCGCCTGAAGACGGGTAAGGCGCTCTTTTCGCCTTACCTCTAAGACACTTCTCAGCATCTCCCTCCTGTGCTCTTTCGTTTTTGTTTGTTGTACAGTAGTATTTTCTGCTGATTTCCACTTTTATTTCTCGGGCCATCCATACTGGTTCTATCTCTTCTACTTCCTTCTGCTTTCCTTTTCTTTTATGTATACGTGCTATATTATTATCACAGGCCCTCTCCATGTCATTTTCCAGCTCTGAGTTCATTTTGCTTATTTCCTTCGATGTGTTCCTTCAAATCTTCAATGAATTTAAGTTTTGTATCCTCATTTATCTTAAAGTAATCGTCCAGACCCATTTTTTCTTTGAATAGGTATGTTTAATGTTAATTCAAAACACCTAATCCTCAAGAAATGAGAAATTATCATGCCTTATTTCCGTAAAAACACACTTTTGTAAAAAGGGTGTGAAAAAAATTAAGCCCGTTCCAGCTGCCGCGCAAATATTGCTGATGACATCACATAAGGTGTTCACCGAACAGCTGGTCACCGCCGAATGTAAACAACAAACGTCTGCATTTGTGACTGGAAATTTTTCTCACAATTTATGATTTCTTCAATTCTTACCTTCAGATAACCCTAAAACTACCTATTACTGTTGGCTACCCTTGGGTACTTATCAGTATGATAGTAGGGTTATGCGGGTTGAAGGACTTGATTAATATCCACGTGGCTGTTGCAGGCTCCACGTGGCTGTTGCAGGTTCCACGTGGCTGTTGAAGGCCGGAGGTGGATTCAGAGGCACCGTTTTCAGGGGCACCGCTGGTGCTTATAATCCCGGGCTGGTGCTCGCTTGTGTGTTGATATAACACGTCCTTTCTCCTTAACCAATTGATCGGTTATTTATATTCACACGATACAAGGTCAAAGGTGGCGACACTTTATCTGGTGGGAGTCGGGATTGTGACTACTTTCCTGACCGCTTGATGGGGCTGTAAACACGTCGCTTGATGATGTGTAGCTAGTGGGCAATCATTTTTCCTGACAACTTATATTTTACTTTATCGTTCTGATTAATAGTGGTAATAGTTAATACCACTGAGATTATTAATTTATCATATCCCAGTACATATTTTATCTTATTTTATACCCAATTCAACAGTACTATATACATAACTATAGTGTGATAACCCACACCTCCCTCTTCACCGATGGCGGGGGGAAACCACACCACCACTCTCCACTAATTAAGAGGGTGGCTTAGTGGATAATTTCCACCGTGACAGAGCTGTTGTGTCGACAAGACGTAAATTATGAGCGATTACAGTTCGGGGTCAGAGAGAGAGAGAGAAAGAGAGAGAGAGAGAGAGAGATGATGGAAACCTTCAAGAATCTGCCAATCTGCCCTACTCCATCACCAACACCCACCCATATCCCCACCACTAACACCCATCCCCGTTTTCTCACCCGCATCCCCTCCACCAACACCCATCCCCGCTTCCCTACCCACATCCCAACCACCAACACCCATTCCCGTTTCCCCATCCATATCCCCACCACCAACACCCATCCCCGTTTCCCTACACACATCCCCATCACCAACACGCATTACCGTTTTCCCGCCCACATCCCCACCACCAACGCCCACCCCCGTTTTCCCACCTTCATTCCATTGAGATGGCTCCCCAGTCTAATCTGCCCTCGTCCGATTCACAAACCTTTTTCACACATCTCAAGTGGCCATATTGGTCAGAAACGTGTGCAAATTTCTCTGGAAAGGCACATCTTTCTTGCTGTAGCTACCCGTTAAGGATTATTATTTTCTCTCACCTTTGAGCCTATAGCGCCTGTAGGCTATTATTTTTCCTTTGAGGGCTTAGAGGGTTGGCCCTGCTCATTCTTGAGGGCTGTGATGGTTGGCTCTCGCCCGTAGTGGCGCAGGCTGGATTTTTATAGTGACACCTGTGTTAATAGGTGAAGGTCCGTTTTTCTATGATGGTCAACCCTCAGTTAGACTCATGCTGCCAATCTGGTGCTCCTTCCGCCACACTTATAGTCGCAGTCGGAAGAACAGGTACGCAGCATGCGGGCTTCTTCAGCCACTCGACGATGGATTTTACCGTTGCTCCTTGGTGGGACTTGAACTCGGGACCTTGTGCTCACCTCCCAGGCTCTTGTCGACCGCATTAAAGATGGTCGAAATTGTTGCCCCCGGCAGCATTCGAACTCGGGACCTCGAGCTCACCACTCCAAGACGCTAACCACACGGCCACCGCCTCCCCTAAAGAATCAAGTACACACAAACCTTGATTTCCCGGACCTCCATTTCCCGGATATCGGATTTGCCTGACAAAATCCGAGGTCCGGGGATATGTCAGAGTCCTAGACAATTATTATTATTATTATTATTATTATTTTATTTTTTTCCCCCCCCGTTGAAATGCCTGGTCTTGTTCGTAAATTGACAAAGTTTTCCGGCGGTCCGAGCGTCTCCTATCACCCCTACCCCTGGTCCAGAGTCCGCGCCTCCCGCCAGGTGGCAGCATGCTCACCGGTCGTATTGTTTACATTTGGGCACACGACACTCACGGTTCACCTGCACGGCCTCCGTTAGTCCCCTGACCCCCACTGCCCCTGGTGCAGGAACGTCTCATGAGACTATTGAACACTTTCTGCTGCCTCCCGCCAGGTGGCAGCATGCTCAGCGGTCGTATTGTTTACATTTGGGCACACGACACTCACGGTTTACTTGCACAGCTTCCGTTAGTCCCCTGACCCCCACTGCCCCTGGTGCAGGAACGTCTCTTGAGACTATTGAATACTTTCTGCTGCCTCCCGCCAGGTAGCAGCATGCTCAGCGGTCGTATTGTTTACATTTGGGCACACGACACTCACGGTTCACCTGCACGGCCTCCGTTAGTCCCCTGACCCCCACTGCCCCTGGTGCAGGAACGTCTCTTAAGACTATTGAACACTTTCTGCTGCCTCCCACCAGGTGGCAGCATGCTCAGCGGACGTAAAAATCCGAGGCGGGGTAGGTGATATTGGCGGTTGCCGGACAGTAAATACTAGAGTAGGATAAACGTCCGGGGGTGGGAAATGTCATCGGACTTTTTTTTTTTTTTTTTTTTTTTTTTAAAGAGGATAATTCCTGGACTGTTGCGATTCCCGGACCAGTGCTCCCCCCTATTAGTCCGGGAAAACGAGGTTTGTGTGTGTATACCATATCGCTAAAAAAAATCCATCAGAAACACCCAAAATTCTTTAAGTACTTTGCTTATTGTCTGTGTTCACATGCTTCAGTCTTGCCTCGGGAGCGGGGAGTGCCTTATGTGATGTCATCGAGTCATGTTGTATCGTCTGCTAGTGGTCAGGAGCGTTTTGGAAGCTCGGATAATTTACAGATTTTAATTGGATTATTTAAAAATGCCTTACTAGAGGCAAAAAGTGATAACATATTGTTGATATACTCGATAATGGCAATATTTTGACTACATTAAATCAGGAATGATGAAATTGTCTAGACGATTACTTTAAAAAAAAGTTACTACTTTATTTCTCTTGCCTCGCTATACTGGCTATGTTTCTTACAGCTGACATTTAAGTATGCACTGACTATATAATGGTCTGAAAAATTATATGAACAGTCAGTCCTGTGGTGTCTGCGTCCATTTTTTTCTCCCTCCCAACTGCTTGCTCTGTAAAGGGGCCTTATACACCCATGTATGGAATATGCCTCTCATGTTTGGGAAGGATTCACTCATACAGTCCTCCTAAACAGGGTTGAGTCATAAGCTTTTCGTCTCATCAAGTCCTTCCTCTGACTGACTGTCTTCAATCTTTGAATCACAGCCGAAATGTTGCTTTTCTTGCTATCTTCTACCGTTATTTTCATGCTAACTGCTCTTCTGAACTTGCTAACTGCATGCCTCCCCCCTCCCGCGGCCACGCTGCACAAAACTTTCTACTCATTCTCATCCCTATTCTGTCCATCTACCCAACAGTGACCGCTAGCTGCTATTGTACAAGTTCTGTATTATGGAGTTCCTCTATGTCGTGATGTACGACCGCGCTCTTCGTAGGGAAAGGCGATTTCGTGATCGCCTCGACCTTCTCGCCTTAAGTGACAGTGAGCTCATAAACCACTACCGGTTCCCTCGTCATGAGTTGCTTCAGCTCATCCAAGAACTTGAGCCTGCACTGCAGAGGAAGACGAGGAGAGGACATGCCATCCCTACCCACACACAGGTTTTGATAGCCCTGCGGTTCTTTGCCAGCGGCTCCTTTCAGAGTATTGTTGGAGGCATTGGTGGTAAGTTATCCTCCTGAACCTGAAATATGCTGTTTTATTCAATTAAGATTAGGAGTTTTCACCTAACCTGACAATCTGACCACATTGGATAAAATTACAATATGTAGTTGACTATAAATAATATATAGAATTGAATATAAATAATATAACAATTATTCACTATCTACTCAACATAACTTGCCAGACAACTATCCCCTCTTCTTCAACGACACTCATATGTCTCCCTCTTCTACAATAAACATTCTAGGACTTTTCTTAACTAAAAATATGAATTAGAAATCTCGCATCTCATCTATTGCTAAAAGAGCTTCTATGAAGTATGGTGTCCTGTGGTGTCTGCATCCATTTTTGTTCTCCCTCCCAACTGCTTGCTCTGTAAAGGGGCCTTATACGCCCATGTATGGAGTATGCCTCTCATGTTTGGGAAGGATTCACTCATACAGTCCTTCTAAACAGGGTTGAGTCATAAGCTTTTCGTCTCATCAAGTCCTTCCTCTGACTGACTGTCTTCAATCTTTGAATCACAGCCGAAATGTTGCTTTTCTTGCTATCTTCTACCGTTATTTTCATGCTAACTGCTCTTCTGAACTTGCTAACTGCATGCCTCCACTAACTGCATGCCTCACCCCTCCCACGGCCATGCTGCACAAAACTTTCTACTCATTCTCATCCCTATTCTGTCCATCTCCCTAATGCAAGAGTTAACCAGTATCTTCACTCTTTCATTCCCTTCTCACGTAAACTCAAAGAACTCTCTTTCTGTTTCTATTTTTCCACCTTCCTACGATCTAAATCTTTTCAAGAGGAGTAACAAGACACCTCCCTAACTAAATTGGCTCACCACCCCTTTATATATTCTCTTATTGTCTTCTTTATAGGGACTGGTAACTAAGCAAGCTTTTTTTTACTTCTCATTTTTGCCATTGGCCAGTCCTTTGTCCCAGTCCTTTACAAAAAAAGAAGATAGAAAGGTTACACTAATTTACATTGACTATATTGCATAGTTCTGCATCCTCTAAATATCTCAAAATAATTTGCGATTTACCTTAGTGAAAAATTGATGCAAAGAGGATAAGGTAGGCAACTTATCACCTCAATTTGAAGTTGAGTGGAAACATGTACATGGAAACATTTTCTACAGGACCTTCTCAAGGTAGTGTAAGTCGCATCCTAAGAGATGTCACCAATGCCTTAAGCAACAAGGCAGTGGAGCAAATAAAAATGCCCTCAACAGCACATGATTTGAGAGTGTGTGCTGAAAACTTCAGGAGGATACGGAATTTCCCACGAGTGGTTGGAGCTATTGATTGTAAGATGTTGTCTTTTGGTCTGAAATACTAGATATCATGTTATTGGTGTTAATTTGGTTAAATTGACATATAAGGTCGGAAATATTGTCTTAAGTATCATGTTGCTGGTTTAAGTTAGGTGAAATTGACATATATACAGCAATAGGGACACAATGAGACTGTCTCTGAATAATAATTGTATTTTTTAAATGTTTGTCCACAGGTACTCATGTTGCCATCAAGGGGCCTAGTGTTGACGAGGCCCTCTACATGAACAGCAAGAGGTATCACTCTATAAATGTTCAAGTTGTATGTGATGCCGCCAACTTGATTATTAGCTATTGTGCCAGATTTCCAGGTACTTTTACTGCAATGAATATGCAGCAGTGTACTGATAATGTGTATATCACTAATAACTACTACATGTTAATGCATTTATACATTGTTACTGTTTTTGTGAATAATTTCAAATTTACTAGCACGAAAAAGTGTGCAAAGTACAAATCAGCAACAATTTTGATGGTCTTGTTATCTGGTATACAGTCAATTACGTTTTGCAGGTGCTACACATGATTCCATCATCTGGAACAACTGTGCATTGCATCGACGGTTTGACAGAGGCGACTTTGGGGACTACCTTCTTCTTGGTGTGTATATGGGAGGGTGCTCATTTCTTGGATTGAAACTGCATAACAGATGATATCTAAATATCTTGCCAGTACCTATTTAATGTGTTATATCACCTTCCTGATTTAGATTATCATTTCAAGGATAAGGAAATTATGTGACTGAAATATTTTAGGAGACAGCGGCTATCCTTTGGAGTCTTTTTTGATGACTCCAGTCAGGAACCATACAACAGCATCAGAAGAGCGCTACAATTGGGCTCATACTAGGACACGCGTCATCGTGGAACAGACTTTCGGAATCCTGAAAAGCCGCTTCAGGTGACAAACTTTTCATTTCATTTCCAATTTTTTTACATGTAGCTACGCATAAGATTTTCATCTCAATGAAACCTATGATAAGTTTATGATTCTTTCATTGTAGCACTTAAGTGATTAGATAGTTGATAGAAATTCTATAGTCTAATATACTTTCCGTCTGGTCAGGGTTGTCCCCTGCTACTGGTAACATGTAACCCAGTACAACCAGCCGCATGGTCGGATCGTCGGCGACTAAACCAGCTTCCCCACTGGTTCTACCAGTCAGGAGGGTGTGCTGGACACCCAAATGGACTAAAAATAAGACCATCTTTAAGGACAGATGAACTCACTATTGATTCAATGGCCACCCAGCCCCAGCTATGGGTGAAATAGTGGGCGGGCAGTCTGGGGTTAATCCCTACAGGGGTTTCTGCGTCCCTGGCCACGCCGAGCAGTAAGGCCAATCCCTGAGCACGAACGAACGAGAGCACGAACACTCTCCTCTCTTTTTTTCAAAGCATCTCTCTGACGGGCTCAAGCTAGCCCGTGGTGCTCCCCTGTTGGAGGCCCGATAAATAGAAGAAGAAAGATTGGGTTGGGGAGGGGCTTGCACCCCTCCCCGTAAAAACTTGTGTATTGCCACGACTACAATACTAAGTAGAGGTCGGGGGTAAGGCAACAGCCGCTGCCGAGGAAACCGCTCCCCTGACCCGGTTTTGCCGGGGGGCCCAACAACGCAGACCCTTCCAATGCCGACGCATGGGGGGAGATTTGCCTATGACGAGTGCGGGGCAAAGCCCTCGGGAATTTCGCACTCTAAATGAAGTGGGAGGGCCCCCTAGCCCATCTTTTTCTTGTGGGGGTGGCCGGGGCAGTGCAGAAGTGGCGCATGCCCGTCGAATCACTCCTGGGGTAAACCTCCGCAGGGTAATACGTGTGGGCTCCTGGGGGGAGATGCTGAAAAGCGCCTCAAAGGTAAAGCAGCGCCTTAACCGTCTTCAGGTGCCTTTGTTACGGCCCGGCTAAGGCGCCTGTTAAGGCCCATGTACTGTAGAGACGATATATAAGGCGCCTTAGTCTGGCCTTACACCTCCAACGCCTTAGGTGTTGGTCTTGGTCTGGGAATCCTATAGTAGCCAATCACGTTGCCTGTCTGACTGCCGCTTTGGCAGCTTTGACCAATCACAAAGTAATAAACACTTATTAGCTGATAGACTTTTAAACACGGATTTGTGTGCCTCACCACCACCAAGGCTACGGAAACAAATCTCGCCATGGCTAAAAGCTGTTCCGTCACAAGTTTGATATTCATTGCAATTTTTGATAACTTACTTATTTTTGTATTGAGACGTGTCATATACCATCAGAATTGGAAGAGTGTGCTGATTCCAAGACTGAGTGAAAATTCAATCCAAGCAAAGTTACAGGAATAATAAGGAGCTGAATCAAATAAGGTGAAAGAAAAAAATGTTTATGCACTACAGGTTGAAGTTCCCAAACTCGGCATCCCAAGACTCGGCAACACCCAAAACTCGGCTATGGTTCCGGATTTTCCCAAACACGGCAGAACACCCAAAACCCAGCGCGTAGTTGCCGGGTCGACCGCTGGGTGCCACCACACTAGGCCGCTTGGTTTCTCCCGCCAATTTGTTTGTTGTTATTGTTCAGTGGTGTTGTGACTGTAGAGTTGTGTACACTGTTATTTTGTGTACTTCTACAGGTCTGTTATTGGCATTATGGCTCCCAAACGTCCAGGAACACCTACTGGGGGAAGTGAAAAGAAAAGGAAGAACAATGTGTTAACTATTTCGGAGAAAATTGACCTTCTGAAGAAGTTGGATGGCTTTTTTTCCCCTTAATATATCTACGTTCTAAAAGTCGGAAAATTCCATTACTAGGCTCGGCGCTGGTCCCGAGGTTGCCGAGTTTGGGAACTTCAACCTGTATTTCATTTTGCTCTCATTATCTTATTCTACGTATAATTTACTGTAATTGATTTATATACATGATATGCAGTAATGTCTTGTAAAGATGATGGTATGTTCAGTTTTCCTAAATATCATCAGGTAGTTTGATAATACCGTGTAAGAGTACACGTTAGTGCGGGCAGAACACTCACTCTCTGTGATATCTTGCCTCAACAAATCCATGCAATCGGTCTGACCGGAACAGCTTTCAGCTCACAGCACATAATATTATGCTATCACCAACATTTAACACCCTAGTGCCATATTTAGTCTTCCACGATTGATTCATACACACCTTGCAACACTGTTATTACGTAAACACCCATTGTTACGTTGTAGCAACTGTAACAAGGCTGTATTTTACTTCTAAACAGAAAATGAATGTCTGTGAAAGGCCAGCAGCAGCTCACTAAGTCTGGTCGGACCCTGCCTTAAGTTTCAGCCCCTTAAATGGTACCAATAAAGTGGCTTCCTTGTTTGAGCATGGGCGGTAGGAGCAGCTTGCTTTAATCCAAGGCGCCCTAACTCGCTCTCAGCATCCACCCCATGGAACGAACGTTCTGGGCCTCTCAGATGATCATAGACTAATTCTCTTATCGGGAAGCTCAGTAGACAGAGGGTGCATATTGTGAGAATCTCTGAGACGAGGAGGCCTGGCAGTGGCGAGACTAGCAGTGGGGGTTACGCCTACTACTGGTCTGGCATGAGCAATGGTAACTGTTTCCAGGGAGCAGCTATAGGCATCTCCAGCAAACTGCAGCCGTCTGTTGTTGAGGTTACTCCAGTTGATAAACGTATAATGCGGACGAGGTTGAAACACACTCTGGGTTTCATGTCTGTTGTTGCAGTGTACGATCCTACTGAGGTGTGTGAAACTGAAGAGAAGGAGATGTTCTATGCAAATCTCGATTCTGTATTAGACCAGTGTCCTCCTCGGGACACACTCTTTGTCTTGGGCGACTTCAACGCTACTACTGTCACTGTGAGAGATGGCTACGAGTTATGTGTTGGTCCCCATGGCTCCGGTACCATGAACATTAACAGTTCTCTCCTGAATTTTGCAAGGGCCAGAAGGTTGAGAATTGTAAGTTCTTGGTATCAGAGACCAGAGCTGCTCCGCTGGACATAGTACAACTATTCGCCGACATACGACCTACGCAACTTACGACTGTTCGACTTTATGACCGGCGGTAAATGCTGATTATTGTGCAACAAAAAAATATAGTATACCTATATATATTTTTTTTAACATTTGTGCCTATAGCGCGTGTAGGCAGTGACTAAGGCCCGTATGGTAAGCCCTGAAGGTTCACTTTAGAGCTGTGATGGTTGGCCCTCACCCATAGTGGCGCAGGCAGGATTTTTATAGTGTTGCCTGTGATTAGAGATTCATGCCGCCCCCGTGTCCTCCGATGCACTCGCAATCGAAGGTAGAGTTAATGAGTAGCATGTGGATGTTCTTAGGCCACTCGACGGTGCAGAAAGATTTTGGTTCTCATTGGGTATCGAACTCGGTGATACGATGGTTATAACAATAATGAACAACGAAAATGTTGATAAAATATGACTTAAAGATGATTATAATATCATGACACATATTATTTTATCATTCTGCCTGCGCCACCACGGGCGAGGCCAATCATCACAGCCCTCAAGTGAACCTCCAGGGCCTACCATCCGGGTCTTAGTAGTCACTGCCTACAGGCCCTATGGGCACAATTTTTTTTTCTTTTTTTTTTCTTTTTTTAATAACTTAGGCTGACTTACGACCATTTCAACTTACGACCGGTCGGTCGGTCCCGATCACGGTCGTAAGCCAACCACTCAGTGTATAGTTATGCCGGAGGGGTAGCTAAGAAGATCGACCACATCCTCGTTACTACTCGTTGGAGGATCCTCCAAAACTGCAGGCTTTACTGGGGTGCTGAGTTCTTTGGAACTGATCACAGACTTGCTGGTGCTACACTTATGCTTCATGTCAACTTCAGAAGAATCTCATGAGGTAACCATACAGTGTTTCATCTTGAGAAGCTGAAGGACTTGACATGTGCCCACGAATATGCAGTGGCAGTCTCAAATTGATTTAATGTGCTCGGTGCTCTCGAGGACCCTGTAGGATGAGTAGGATACCTTCAAATGTGAAACTCTTCAGGCTGCCAAGGAGTGTATTGGGGGACGTCCGAGGTCAAGGCGTGGTTTTGTCTCGATGGAGACGCTGGAAAATATCGAGGAGAGTCGCGCTGCTAGGCTTGCTGGGAACCAGGACCAGTACAGGGCTCTGTCATGCAGGACTAGAACTCTCCTGGAGAGAGACAAGGAGATGTATGTCAGGAGTCTTGCTGAGGATGTCGAGGGCCATTTGAAAATGGCCTCCTAATGGCCCCTAATGACCTCCTACCCTCCTACCGAGCTCTGAAGAAGCTCCGTTTTAAGTCTCCATCCTGGGTGAGTGCTATCCGAGTAGCAGATGGGTGCCTTGTGTCGGACATGAATGGGCAGATGGCTCGTTGGGCTTGGCTGAGTACTTTGGACAGTTGTTCACGGTGGATCCTTCAATTAGGCAGCTTCACACCAGTGGATTAAGGGCAGTGGATGCCGATCCTCCCATTGATGAAACCGCACCCTCTCTTGACGAAGTCAGAGAGGCTGTATCAAAGTTAAGGGTTGAAAAGCAGCTGGTGTTTGTAATATCAGTGCGGAGCTCCTTAAAGCTGGGGGTGATGTCATAATCCGCGGATTGCATGCTGTCTTGACTATCGTGTAGCAATCAGGTACCATTCCTCCTGGCTGGAAAAGCGGGCTGGTCGTCCCTATCTGGAAAGGGAAAGGGGACCGTCAGGACTGCAACAATTACCGCGGAATTACACTGCTCAGCATGCCAGACAAGGTGCTTGACCATATTGCTGATCCACAGTCATCTACCGAAGCATCAGAGACCTCATCAGTCTAAGTTCACGCCTGGTAAGTCAACAATGGACCGTATCCTAGCGCTTCGTGTCCTGGTGGAACGCTGACGTGAGTTTCGACAGGGGATGCTTGCAACCTATGTTGATCTCAAGAAGACTCAGTGCAACGTGAGTCACTCTGGAATCTTCTGCGACTTGGCGGGATTCCTGCAAGGACTATTGGTTTGATGACTGGTCTGTACTCTGGGACTGAGAATGCTGTGAAGTGCAGGGGAGGTGTATCCATCTTCTTTCCTGTGAATACATGAGTGAGGCAAAGGTGCATCCTTGCCCCATCACTTTTATATAATTGTATGGACTGGGTATTGGTCAAAATTGTAGATCAAAGTGATTGTGGAGCATCCCTCGGCAATACCAAGATAACTCTTCTTATTTTTGACAATGATGCAGTGATCTTTGCTGAGTCACTGGATGTCCCGGTGATAGATCTCGAGGCACTGCACGAGGAGGTAAAGCCTTTAGGACTTGAGGTCTCCTGGCTCAAGACCAAGGTCCAGGTGTTTGGAAGCTTAATAGATGAAGCAGTATTGTCTGTTCATGCGTGCGGCGAGGACATTGAGAGCTTGGAAAGTTTTACATACATCGGTAGTGCAGTCCAGAATGACGGCGGGTCTCGTCAAAAAGTCTTACGGTGGATCGGCATAGTCCATGGTGTTATGGAATTGCTCTGCACGAACATTTGGCGTTGTCGGTACCTGTGCAGAAAGATAAATATCCGGACCTTCAAGTCGCTTGTGATGTCGTACTCTATGAATGTGAGACATGGACACTAAATAGCGACTTGAAGAGGCGAATCCATGCCTTTGGTAATAAGTGTCTTCACAGAATCATGGGGTATCGCTGGGATGATTACGTGTCAAATCAGAATTATGACCACTAATATAAAACACATCATTGGAGTAAAAAGAAACAGTTATTTAAGGTTCAAGGCAGGATTGATAAGCAAAACACAGTATAACGTGATGGCAAGGACGGTGAAGAAATTAACTCGAGTTGCTAAGAACAATTATGAGATTAAAGTAGCAGGACAGGTGAAAAATGACCCGAAGGGTCAGGTATCAGGTATATATCAGGTATATAAAACCAAGACAAGAGAATTAGTGGGACCGTTAAAGTCAGGACAGGGTGAGGTCTTAAATACGGATGAGGATATGTGTAAAAGTCTAAATGATTATTTCTTAAGTGTTTTTACAGAGGAGGATACACAGACGATACCTGATAGTGAACAGATGTTCAAAGGAAGCGATGAGGGGAAACTCAAAGATATGGTGATAACTAGGGAAATGGTGGAAGAGGGTATAGATAAAATGAAGAATTTTAAATCGCCAGGACCAGATGAAGTGTATCCCAGGGTATTAAAGGAATGCAAGGAGGTTGTTAGTGAGTCGTTAGTGCACATTTTTAGGAAATCGGTTGAGATAGGCGATGTGCCATTATTGTGGAGGAAAGGAAATGTTGTTCCCATATTTAAGAAGGGAGACAGAGGACTAAAGTCAAATTATCGACCCGTAAGTCTAACGTCAGTGGTGGGTAAATTATTGGAATCTATTATTGCAAAATACATTAGAGAGCACTTAGATAAACATAGTTTGATCAATGATTCACAACATGGATTCACCAAGGGTAGGTCATGTCTCACCAATTTATTGAGTTTTTATAGGAAAGTTTATGAGACGGCAGATAATGATAAGGATTATGATATAATATATCTGGACTTTAGTAAGGCATTTGACAAAGTACCACACGAGTGACTCTTAAATAAGGTTAAGGCTCATGGAATAGATGGGAAGGTTCTTCATTGGATCAGAGCTTGGCTAAGTAATAGGCAACAAAGGGTTACAATTTATGGTTCTAAATCTGAATGGGGACTGGTGACAAGTGGAGTTCCACAAGGGTCTGTTTTGGGTCCATTACTATTTTTTATTTACATCAACGACTTGGATAGTGGGATTAGCAGTGATATCAGCAAGTTTGCTGATGATACTAAGGTAGGTAGGATTATTGGATCACAGTCTGATGTAAACATATTGCAGGGAGACTTAGATAAACTTAACGAGTGGGCAGTCAGATGGCAGATGGAATTTAATATTGATAAGTGCAGCGTTATGAATGTTGGTAGAAAAAACCCTGGTAATAGATACACCATAAGCAATGTATCGCTGATAAGATCAGAAGGTGAAAAAGATCTTGGAGTGAGGGTGAGCCCAGATCTCCAACCTAGGAAACAATGTATTGAGGCCAGAAATAGAGCTAATAGAGTATTATAATTCATTACCAGAAGTGTTAAAAGTAGAAGTGCGGAAGTTATTCTAAAGCTTTATCTGGCTCTAGTCAGGCCTCACTTAGACTATGCGGTTCAGTTTTGGTCTCCATATTACAGGATGGATATAGCCTTGTTAGAAACGGCAGAGAAGGATGACCAAAATGATACAAGGGATGCGTAACTTTAGTTATGAGAAGAGATTGAAGTTATTAAAATTACACTCACTCGAGAGATGCAGAGTAGGGGGCGATCTGATAGAAGTTTTTAAGTGGATAAAGGGATTTAATAAAGGAGAGGTAGGAAAAAAATAGTTTGTACGGCTTCTAACCAGGGTAGAACAAGAAGTAACGGATTCAAGCTGGAAAAGCGTAGTTTTAGAAAGGAAATGGGGAAAAACTGGTTCACAAATAGGGTGGTGAATGAGTGGAATGGTCTCAGTAGACAGGTAGTTAGTGCGGAGTCATTAGGGAGCTTTAAAGAGGGGCTAGATAGGTTCATGGATGGGGATGAAAGGTGGATGTAGGTAGTGTTAGGTGACAGGAACTACCACGTGTAGGCCTCGCGGCCTCTTGTAGCTTCCTTATTTTCTTATGTTCTTATGTTAAATCAGTGATTGTGCTGTGAGACTGAATCGAGGCCTATTACTTGCATAGTCCATCAGCGCCAACTTCGACTAAATGGACATGTGGCACTTTACCCTGAAACCGATCCATTCCACCAGGTTGTATCTGTAAGAGACAATCTGGCTTGGCGGAGGCCAAGGGGGCGCCCACAATGCTCGTGGCTGGGGCAAGTTGATATTTCCTGTCGAGAGTTGCTTGGTATGGGAAGGGAACCTGCATGGGGAATAGCGCGTGGTGACCCCCGGGAGGGGCGTCGTATGGTGGGTGAGGCGACGCGCCCCATGGCGTATGCCCCCAATGATTGATTGAATCTACTGTGTCTCCTCATCCTAGGAACACCCTCAATGGGATGGCAATGGTAAGTCTCTTGTTGCTCCTGTCAATAGGCTACAATCCACTTACATTTCAATCCTCTCAATCTCTTATCCTACCTCTTCTTCAAGTATTCCAATATTCTGTCATGCCATTTTATATAGAACTTTCTTCTCACACCCACAACATCCAATCCATTAAAGTAAATCTTCTGATAATGTCATATCAGTTCTTCTCATTCTCTCTTTTGAGGACTGAACCGCATTAGGGAGCTGCGTTTTATCACCACCACATTTTTTTCACCTTTGACAAACATAATTAATTCTCTATATCTACTTCCACTGCTTTTAACACCCATCCTTTTCAAACAACATACACTTTTCAAGTAATTTATCTCCACTGCCTTAACCCCAACCAAGTTCACTGACTTTCATTCATTACATGTCCATGTCCGTGCATGCGTTAGTGTTGCCATTATTATGCGGTATGCTTTATGCATTATTTTGTGGTACCTTCTTATCTCCATATTTATTGTACTTCCTTGTCATCATACACCCCTAAGGTCCTACTACTTTTCTCCGTTGTAAGACTCTCATACTTTTCCCTCTATGTTTCTATGTTTGCCTCAGGTTGAACTTAATTATGATTCATTTACCTCTTCAATTAGTAGTTAATTTGACCATTGCTCACATTCTACCTGCACTGTATATGGGCTTCAAAATTCAATCACATCATGCTTCTCCCTTTAAAATATCATCACCTTACTTTTTTGCATACCTTCAATTTTCTGCCCAAGACAAACAGTAATCTCTGCTTGAAAGCATTAATTTAATTTAATTTGTATTGAATTGTTCGAAATTCTTTGACAATCATCTATTTTCTCAGGTGTCTTCACAAGTCTGGAGGTGTGCTGATGTACAAACCCCTCAAGTGTGCTAAGATTGTCACATCTTGTCTTCTGCTGCACAATCGTTGTGTCACGAGTGGAATTCCAGTTCCCCAGCAGGTATTCATTTCAGTTTCTATCAAGTTAAAGCATTTTATATATATATATATATATATATATATATATATATATATATATATATATATATATATATATATATATATATATATATATATATATATATATATGTATATATATAATATATTATATATATATATATATATATATATATATATATGATGGGTGTTTTCCGTTAGGAAAATTAGTGCTAGCGCTCATTTATTCTTGGAATTTTGTCTGCATCAATGTTTTTAGTAGTACCAGTATAGTTAGTACTGCTTTCTGTTGCTGTAAGGGACAGTTGTGTTAATATTATTGTAATAAGCTGGAGTTACTTTTACTAATAAAACTGCCCACCTCTCAAACTCTGGCCTTGCCTTACCAAAAAAAAACGTTCACTACACACAAAATTTACTTAGAATCTCCTTTTTTTTCGGGCAAACAAACATAACATACATATTATACTAGTTTACTTCTTACAGGCTACAAAGCACAATTATTGAACCAAAGCACAATTACTGAACATAAAAAAGATACATCACTTCAACATAACTGTAGAAACACGAAATAACCAGGCACTGTTTATGTCCTCAGCAAACGAACAGTAACTTGGACTATAATACTACTACTACTACTACTACTACTACTACTACTACTACTACTACTACTACTACTACTAATAATAATAATAATAATAATAATAATAATAATAATAATAATAATAATCATTTTATTCGCACCAGATGCCATACAGGAAAAAAAAACGTCATAGACATGAGGGAATTAACTTAATTAAGTACTAAAGCAAATAATAGATAATATATACATGTCGGCAATATAAACACTGCTGTACAAACTATATACAGGGAGGTCCCGTTATACGAGCATTCGGTATACGAGAATCCGATGATATGAGATGTGTAAATTAGGGTCTATTTTCAATATACGAGATCGAAAATCCAATGATACGACATTCAAACGGGTGAATAAAATTATCAAGTTCAAAATGCGCGCCCTACCTCTCCCGGGCAGGACAAAGGGGGATTTGGTTGACCCCAGTGAGGTCACCCCTAGCAAGCCTTGACCTGAAGGGTAATTAAGCATATGGCGCGGCCTGACATTTATGGGTAATTAGCCAGGTGTGCGGCTCCAACCTTGGGACTGCAGTCAGGTCTAGCAAGGCAGGACCTGAAGGGTAATTAAGCATATGGCGCAGCCTGACCCTTAGGGGTAATTAGCAGGTGTGCGGCCCCAACCTTGGGACCCCTACACTACCCTCTCTTGTATCACTTGGCGTCCCCCTACACTACAACGTCTTTTTTGCTTGTTATGCATGTTTTATGTTTAATTAATTAGTTATGTTATTTTGTGTGCTATTTTCTCTTTCAGAATACTTTTTCTACAGAATAGGTAGTACAGTGTGGGTAATATAGACGCTGTGTGTTTGTTGTGTTTGCTATAGTTTATTTTAGCTTGAAAAACATGTCTTTTTTTTCTCTTTTTCTTTTTTTTTCTTTTTTTTAATGGATGGGGTCCTGGAACCAAACCTATATTTTACCATTAGTTATGTGTTTCGTTATACGAGATTTTGCTTTACG
Source organism: Chionoecetes opilio (assembly GCA_016584305.1). Taxonomy (NCBI): domain Eukaryota; kingdom Metazoa; phylum Arthropoda; class Malacostraca; order Decapoda; family Majidae; genus Chionoecetes; species Chionoecetes opilio. The sequence continues at coordinate 64,291 of JACEEZ010009565.1, read as the reverse complement.
AGTATGCCAGGTGGAACCTAACTGCTCGTATCTTCGGGACCTCCCTGTATACGTTGTATAGTATGTACACCGCTACTCCACATTCTGTACAATCAGCAGAACCAGCCACCGCTGTTGTATAGGTCCACATACATAGGCCGAGCTCTGCCTGACGGAGGTGATGATGGAGTTCGCAGAGAGCTCCACCAGGAGCTCTCTTTTCTTTGAGAGGACCATCTGGGTAGCCCCAGAAGCCTCTTAAGGATGTCATTGTGACAGGTCTTAAAGTAATCGTCCAGACCCATTTATTTTGCATAAATATGTTGAATGTTCATTCAAAACCTAATCCACAAAAAATAATTAATTTCCACGCCTTAGTTCCGTAATAATACGACTTTTGTAAAATGCGCGGGAATATTTTTTTCATCATTCCAACCGGCCTGCGAATATTATTGTTGACTTCAGAATAGGTGTTTTACCGAGAGAGAGAGAGAGAGAGAGAGAGGGGGGGATGATGGAGTCTTTCAAGAATCTGCCATTATTCATCCTACTTCATCCTCAACACCCACCCACATCCCCACCACCAACACTCATCCCCTTCCCCCAACACCCACCTCCGTTCCCACCCACATCCCCACTTCCAACACTCATCCCGTTCCCCCAACAACCACCTCTGTTCCCACCCACATCCCCACTTCCAACACTCATCCCCTTCTCTTTACATGCATGAAGGTAATATTAACCCATACTACACCCGCCTTGAAGCATTCCTCTACAGTATTTAGTAGAATGTTGTAGGACACCTGTGGTCGAATGCTTTTATTTTGCCAACAATCCTCATTATAACGCTATGAATAATGTAAAACTCGTATATTTTCATTTTGCATAAACCTATGTTGACCATGACAACACTTAATTATAGCTGGTTTGGTAGGGAATAATGGAAAATAAGTCAAGCCTGACACCAAGACCTGACGTCCTGAGCTGACGGGAGGTTCCTACACGGCCACCAGATGGCAGATCAGCTCACTTTTATAGTCTATTCAGCCCGAGGCACAAGCCTCCACTGAGGTCTGGATTTGGTACACTTGTAGCAACCTCAAGGTCTCTGCAATCTCTACAGTCTACACGATCCCTCCTTAGACAGCGAAACTCCTGCTTCGGCAGTATTAGCCTCGGCATGCGACCACAGACAGGCCACTCAATCTTGCCAAGAGCCAGGACTGTACTATGTATATATCACCCCTTCTACGGTTATCACCATGCTTCATACATCTCTGCATAACTAGCACAAACATGGAGGACAACCTATCCCTTTATACACAGAAAATCACCTCCAGAAATCTGTAAATCTCCTCCCAGTGCCCTCTCTTATCCTACCAAACAACTATGTACCTTCACGCGCTCTCCAGCACCAGCACCAAAACAAAAAAATAGCTGAACAAAGATTCGTCTGCCCGCTTATTTCAAATCCTCACATTATTATCCTTAGATTGCTATCTGTGGCAGTGCCATATTAGTTGTTGCTACTAGTACTATAATAGGTTGTGCATACAAATGAATCCTTGAATCTTTTCATTATACAAATGTTGCCATAGCATTGTATTAGTTATTTAGAGATCTTAATTCCTCCCCAGTTGGAAGAAGATGAGCAACCCGACGTAGCTCCTGTGGATGGACGCGCTGACCATGAGACAGGTCGAGTTATTCGGGATAGTATCATCCAGAATTTCTTTGATTGAGAAGGAAATCTGTAGTATATAAGATTTTGTCATGGCTGCCTGATCAAATGTGGCCCTTATGGTTTTTTTCACGGAGTCCACCAGTCCACAGCCCTCTATTTGCATAAGTTTCCATGCCATATCTTTTATACACACTTTCCTTGCTTTTAGAGCTCCTTTTGTTACTCTAGTGTACGTGCCCCTTTCAAATAACTCGCTTTCTGTACTACCTTTACATTTACACTTTAACTGCCTTCTTCTCATCTTGTACTTCACTCTGGCTGGGTGTAAGTAATTGTAAATAGTTTAATTTCTAATCGACTATAGGGTAGGTATGTAAATAGTTTCTTACATAACTTATGTTACATATTCAATATATTTCTTAAGTTCATTTAACCTCAGATGTCAGGATAGCATTCGTTCCTTTACTTATAATGAGCACTAAAACAGTCAAATCAGAGCATCAATGTTTAAATAAAACCTTACATGATAGGGACCAAAAATTGTTAGTATCAAAACATGCATATTCCCTCACGCCTTCCCTCCCAATAGAAAAAATTAAATAAAAGATTCTGAGTTGACATTACAAGGAAGACAAAACTTTAAAACAAATTGAGAACCATGAAAGATCATATAAATGTGAATTTAAAAAATGTAGGATATTGAGAGATTGCCATAAAACAAGTACAAAATTAGGGATGAAAAAAAATCAAATTGTGAACGTTGCAAAAGAAAAAAGTATTATTTTTGAAAACTAATTTTTGTAATGTTATCGACTGGGGGGGGAAAAAAATCACAGCCTATGAGCATAAAAATCAACAATAATGCCATTATTGAATATAATACCTTACAAATATTGAATAAAAAGGGAAATATCACAATGAATGCTTTTTATCTTGACATCATAAGGGACTTGCCAAAGAAAGAAAAAGAGGAAAAAAAAAAAATCCTGCTAAATGCCGGTGTCGCGTGCACAGCAGTCTGGGTAAAAGGTGCATCCACTTTTTTTACAAAAAAAAATCGAACTGCAATGCGCGGGGGCAAAATTTTAGAAAATTTGATAAAAAGGGGCCTAAATACTTTTTGCCCCAAAAAGGGGCTTGCCCCGGCATGCAACGACAACAAATCTATCTTGTTTATCAACAAAAGGGGGGGGGGGGGGGCAAACGCACTTTCACGGAGGTGAAATTTTCTAAGAAAAATTGTTACAGCAAAAGATTCACGGCATTCCCACAACATGGCTGAGATTTCAGGAAAAATTGGCCAAATATAGGGGGGAAATAGGCCCCTTTTTCTCAAAATTACTAAAAAAAAGGGGGTTGCCTCCCCCGCATGCGCAGTTTGGTTTCTATTGTTTGTAAAAAAAGGTAAACTGCACCGCATACACAGTCCCGTGCACGCGACACCGTTCCTTTAGCATAGAAAGGGGAGTTGATGAAGGGGAAAAACTTTAACTCTACTCTGTTTAGGACTAGACAGCCCTATCTTTACACCTGTTTTCTTTGGACAAAGGAGCAAAAAAGAGTTTAAACCCAAATTGCGGGGTATTCAAAAGGAAAATATTTAAAAGTATGCCCCAGCCAGAGACATGATATTAGTTATTACAACACAAAGGATGGGTTTTGACATTTAATTACCGTATTTTCCGGCGCATAAGACGCACCTCCGAAAGACGCACCCCTATGTTACAAGGAGTTTTTTGGAAAAAAAAATATTTGGGTTTTGAGGGGGGAAAAAATAATTTCTAAATTATCAAAATTTACAAAAAAAAGGATTTGCAGGGAAAGCAAATGATTAGAGCATTTTTACCTAAATACAATATTCACGGGCAGGATTTTAAAAGAAAAATTTTTAATAGTTAAAATTAAAGGGGTGACGGGTAACCAAAACTTTCATAATATATTGCGGTGTCCCCGAATTGATATTTTTAAATTTTGTACCAAAAGAATATAGCTAGATTTAATTTGTAGGTATGCCTTTGTTTCTTTTTGCTAGTGTTTTAGAATTTGTGGGAAAATTTTCAGTAAGATATTTTTATTTTTTGGTAGTGGGGTTTCAAAAGTTTGGACTCTTTCCTACACATCGTGTAGCTTCTTCATTCTGAGATTTGAAACCCCCTTTTCCCGGCGCAAGAATAATAATGGCTTCACAGTACCCAAAATTACCTTATTTTTAGCCCCGAAAGTTTTAAATTGGGGTTAAAACAGATTAGGTTGGTTTTGGGTGGGGTTTTTTTAATAAAGATGATATAGAGAAAAAACGAGAAGTACCCGTAATATGGCAGTGTGAAGCGTAGCAATGTTTGCGCGGCGGACCTGGAGGGGCAGGCTTCCCCCCCCCCCCAGCAACACACACACACACGTGTAAACAAACTTTGATTTCCGACAAAAACGAGAGCCAGATTAATACAAACACATCAAAACTATCGGGAGGACGTAAGTTTTTGCCTCGAAATCGGTGGTTCCCCAATAACAAAAATTTACGAAGATATTTAGGAACACTGTAAGGTAACGGTCTCTACCTGTTTTTGTTGTTGTAATTGTTGAAGGGCACCGTTGTCGGGATCGACGATATTTGCCCTGTTTACACCTATGAATCCTCACAGTCGCGAGGGTTGATTAGTCTTCTTCAGGAAGGTACAGGTGAAGGTGGTTCACACTCTGAAATCACGGCAGCGTTCTGTCAGCCGTGCCTTGTATTCACACTTCGTCACGGTTCCGTCATTTTCGGCATTTCCCTGCTCACCCTCTAAGCAGACATGGTCCTCAGAGGCTAGGGTTGAAGAAATTTGAATTAATAGCACTTCTGTTGGATGACGAAGAGGAGTTGAAACCCAAAAAGACACTGTTTTGGGTACATAAAGCCTTGAGAAAACGACAATTATCAGCAGGCACAGTCTCATTACGTTGAAATATTCTTTCCCAGAAACCGTTACGTGACAGGACGGTGATGTTTTGGGGAGCCGTGACAGCGGCGCACCGTTTAGTGTAACACGTCTATTTGTTTGAATGTAAGAATTCTAACAGATGTGATGAGACGGTGCCGTGTCATCATGATGGGTGGTTTTGATTCTCCCTTGAGGTGGACGGTGTGGCGCCGTGATGGGTCTTGGTCTTGGTGTACCGTGGGGAAAAGACTTTTGTCCCGTCTACAAGTACCATTGCACCCTTTTTTACTAGCACTCTTTCATACAATTTCCTTATCCGCAGAGGTACAAGGGTGAGGATTGGGGGGTCGAAGTGGTACGTACAACTATGCGTCTCCTATCCCACCTTGCTTACCACTATAACGGTGCTAACACCCCACACGCACATACACACTTGCATCGGCTTAGGCCACCCCCCCAGTCTGGGACCAGGATTAGAGGGTGACCTGAGCTGACCTGACTTGTCCTCGCCGACACAAACTGAAACACCACTTACACCAGCCAGGTAATTCAGTCAGCCACAGGACACACAGAGACACACACGCCGCGCACCTCTTGCCCCTTTACGTTGTACAATGACTCGCTGTCAATAAACTAAAAGGCTAGGACGCCCTTTCCTCCACCCTTGTGTGTGTATAGACGACTCCCCAAGATACTACACTCCCCCCTCACCCTCCCTCCAAAAAAAAACTTTAACACGCTCTTTGTTTCACTATTCCATTTATCAACAATACTAAATTCAGCGAAAACCCCCCATCCCCATTTTCTGCCTCCCTTCTATCATCTCCTTCCAACTGTTGTGTCAACTTGCGTGGCCCGAGTCGAATGCGGGTTAAGGCGACATCTATATGCGGGATGTTTTCCTTTTCCATGGGTGCGGGGAGGAGTCCTGAGCGGTAATGACCCATGGTGGGTGCAGGGAGGGCGTCGCTGACTGAAGTATCCCAGGTGAAGCGGCAGACCTGAGATATCAAGTGTTTTACAATGGAGAGCAGCAGCGGGGGGGGATGATGTTTACATCGACACGGCCATCTTGACAGCAACAATCGCTATCTTGTTGCCTCAGCTCTTGTTTTCTCTTAAACCCCAAACCCTTTTGCTTAGTATTATGCATTACTGTTGATAACACAGTTACAAATTTGTGCTCAGTGGACTACTGCTCAACATAGATCACTCCAGACCCCTTTAGTTAATACACCACCGGCTGTTTGCATTCTCTGCCCGACCTTCATTCGCTAATATGGCGCATTAGCGCAGGGTGAACTTTGTATTCCTTTTTAAGGGAAAAAAACTGCGTCTTATCGCCGGCAAATACGGTAAGTTCTTAATTGTGGGGGGCCCACCATCGCCCTATTAAAGGACTACCGTATCTGCACGATAAAGTAAAATTAGTAAGGAAATTTTAGATCCCTAAACTGAGATTTAACCCCTTCAGACAAATACAAAAATGGATGGGTTTTTATTGCGAGCTGCAAATGATAAAAAAGTGGCAAATGTTTTTTTTGTTTTATATTATATATATAATATATAAAATTATATATTTATATATATATATTTTATATATATATATATATATATTTTAATTATATATATATATATATATAATATATATATATATTATATATATAATATATATATATATATATATATCCTGTCGGACCCCGCCGAACACGAGTTCGCCTGCACGAAACTCGCACTTACACGAATAGGTAAAATATCCCATGACTTTCCCTAACAAGTTTTACTCGCAATAACACGAATTTGAATTTCCCGGCGGATGTTGTCGATGCTGTCGGCGGCCATTTTGCCGGGGGACACCCTGGGCACGCTCAGCCTGGGCCGCCAGAGCTGCTACACGTAGTCTTTCTCTCTCTTGCTCGTGCTGCTGTTCCCTCACGTCGTGCTGCTCCTGCTGGCCATGTCTTCCAAAGCGTTCGGCTCCACCTACTCCAGGGTCAAGCGAGAAAGAAGAGGAAAGTGTTGCCCTAGCGGAGAAGATGGATGTGCTTGCTGTGATTGATAGTGGCCTAGGCTGGTCTGCTACGGGGAAGAAGTTTGGCCTGCATGAGGCCCTGTTCGTACCATCTGGAAGACCCGTGAAAAAATAAGACAAAACGTGCGAGAGAGTGCTGATTTTCTCTAGCAAAGGGGGCTTCTGTGAGCCGACGTGACCCGCTGCTAGAAAAAAGATGGAGAAATACTGAACAGGTGAGTTAATGATTTTTCATACAATAAGTTTATGTTATTGGTGTGTTGCTACATTTGGGGTTGCTAACAGGTGCTCGGGTGGTGTGTAAGGGTGTTACAGGTGAGTTAATTATTATTCATATGAATAAAGTATGTTTATTTACCCTATGTTACTACGTATATTACTACGGGTGTGTTGGGGTGTGTGTGTGTGTGTGTTGTGCTACGTGCAGGTGTGTTAACAGGTGCTGCGGTGGTGTGGGCTGTGTTGAGGCATGTGTGTGTGTGTGTTGTGCTACGTGCAAGTGTGGGTTAAAGGTGCTGCGGTGGTGTGGGCTGTGTTTAGGCAAAGTGTGTGTGTGTGTTTTGTGTCGTTTCCCACGTGCAGGTGTGTTAACAGGTTCTGCGGTGGTGTGGGCTGTGTTGAGGGGTGTGTGTGTTTTTGTGTGTGTGGTGCTACGTGCAGGTGTGTTAGCATGCATGCATGTGTGTGTGTGTGTTGAGGCATACCCTGTACAGTACCATTGTATTTTCGCATTGTTTTTTTTTTTGTCATTTTCGCATAACAGGTGGATATCAGAGCAAGTGGACCAGTGGAAGAAGCAACGTGGACGGCGTAGCCATCAGGGAAAAAAGGCGAGGACATCTACGACCACCTAGCAGAGAAGGAGCCTTCTGGATCCTCCCCTGCCCCCGGGTTTATTTCCAGCCATGGGTGGTTCCATAGATTCAAGCAGCGTTTTAGTTGCACAACATTGCTCGCACAGGTAAAAACATCAATATATTTTCAACCCTTCTATCTATCTAATATTGACTCGTGCTATATTCCCGTAATGAAGAGCATTAAATATTTTTTCACACTTCTATCTATCTATCTATTGACTTGCCATATTCCCCTAATGAAAAAGGGTTTTTTTTTTTCGTTTTTTTTCCAAGGTGAGAGTGGGTCAGCTGATAAGGAAGGGGCGCAGGCATACCTCAGCACCTTCAAGTCCCTGATTGAAGACAGTGACTACCTACCTGAGCAGGTGTTTTCAACGCGGACGAAACTGGCCTATTTTACAAGAAAATGGGCAATAGGACTTACATTCACAAGGAAGTCAAGAAGTTACCAGGATTTAAGGCAATTTAAGGACCGTCTGACACTGCTGTTTGTGGGAATGCTGCAGGGGACTGCAAGATTAAACCGCTCCTTGTGTATCGTGTGCCAACCCACGTGCTCTGAAGGGATCAACAAGCGTTTTCTGTCAGTGGTATGGAAATCAAACAAGAAGGCATGGGTGACAGCGAAGGTGTTTTTAGGAGTGGTTCCACGAACATTTTGTGCCAGAAGTGCCCGCTCTACATGTCCAAGAAAAATCTGGGATTTAAGGCAGTTCTGCTAGTGGATAATGCTGGTGGACACACTTCACAGGCACTTAACCTGGACCATCCGAATGGGGTGCGTTTCCTACCTTCCCCCAAGGACAACTTCCCTGTTGCAACCGATGGAAAAGGGTGTGATCAAGACATTCAAGTGCAACTACCAGAGGGCTGTGTTTCAGAAAAGCACTCAAAAGGATCTGGAAGACGACAGCACGATGACTCTCATGGACTTCTGGAAGCAGTACAACATCCGACATGCTTTTTGACCATCAAGCAGGCATGGAATGAAGTGAAGCAAGCACCCTTAATGCCTGTTTGGGATGCACTCTGGCCTGAGTTTTGTCAACGACTTCAATGGGTTCCTGCAGTCACTCAGCAAATGAAGGACATTGTAGACCTGGCACACACTGTTGGGGGTGAAGGCTTCTCTGACAGACTGAGGGGATGTGGCGAAACTCATTGACTCCCATGGAGCAGAGCCTTTAGTGGAAGAGAATTATCCAGATGAATGGGATGACCAAGCAGGTGATGATGCTGATGAAAATGACGACACAGAGACAAGGCCTGTGTTACCATCATGAAATTGAGAAACTTGCTGAGGGAAGCAGATAAATTGACAGAGCCTCTTCACTGACCAAGACCCCATACAGGAGAGGAACATCAAGTTCAAGAGAGTTGTGGATGAAGGCCTTATACCCCACAAGGAAACTTAAGGAGCATGGAGGCCTCTGCTTGCCAAAAGCCCATCACAGCTTTCTTCAAACCATCTCCAGCCAGCACACCAGCCAAGAAGCATTCTACACCTGCTACACCTCTGTTACTACAAACCCGCCAGGCAGCCTGTTACTCCTGCTACACCAGATAATACTACTCATCAATGTCATCTGTCTCTCCCATCCCATTATGGTGGCTTTGATGATCCAGATGATACAGACAGTGAGTGATCTCCACCCAGCACACCAGCCATGCCTCCTGCTACACAGCCAAGCAGCCTGTTACCTCTATTTTTTTATAGTTAATGAAACCATTTTTCTAGTTTTAAGGTATTTATTATTATTAAAAAAAAAATATTAATTGTAATAACAGTTTTTCCTTTATCTTATTCACCCAAAA
>JACEEZ010009565.1:10000-52500 GCA_016584305.1 Chionoecetes opilio | reverse complement strand
TAATTTTGTATTTCAAATTTTTCAATTTTACCCTTTACAGCCCCTTTATATAATATTAGAAGACATAAGGCAAATCATGTATATTGATAAAGCCAAATCAATTTACATATATATTAAAATGTNAAACACATTAGTAAACATACTTAGTACTGAAAATTTTGTATGGAGCAGGCTGTATCCAAGGAGAGGGAGCTGTTAACATGTAAAGATGTTGGGGATCAGTCGCATTTTAACACTGTATCACTTTAATCACTTTATAATCACAACTCTGTACTGTATTGTATACAGTACTGTACCTGTACAACTTAATTTTACATCACTTGAGCACTTATTACTCAACACTATGCCCTGCCCATTAACTCTACCTTCGACTGCGAGTGCATGGGAGGACACAGGGAGCGGCATGAGCCTCTAATCACAGGCGTCATTATAAGAATCCTGCCTGTGCCACCACGGGCGAGGGCCAACCATCACAGCCCTCAAGTGAGCCTCCAGGGCTTACCATCTCACCCCTGGAGCTCACTGCCTACACGCGCTATAGGCATAGGTGTAAAAAAAAAAAAAAATTGCCTTTGCCATGCCGAGTTTATTCAAATTCCGAGTTATCGCGAGTATAAGCTTTTACTGTATATATTATTATTATATATATATATATTAATATATATATATATATATATATATATATATATATATATATATATATATATATATATATATATATATATATATTATATATATATATATATATATATATATATATATATAATATATATATATATATATATATATATATATATATATATAATATATATATATATATATATATATGATATATATAATATATATATATATATAATATATATATATATATATATATATATATATACAGGTTGAAGTTCCCAAACTCGGCATCCCAAGACTCGGCAACACCCAAAACTCTGCTATGGTTCCGGATTTTCCAAAACATGGCAGAACACCCAAAACACGGCGCGTAGTTGCCGGGTCGGCCGCTAGGTGCCACCACACTAGGCGCTTGGTTTCTCCCGCCGATTTGTTTGTTGTTATTGTTCAGTGGTGTTGTGACTGTAGAGTTGTGTACACTGTTATTTTGTGTACTTCTACAGGTCTGTTATTGTATTATGGCTCCCAAACGTCCAGGAATTTTTTCATGTGATTTTCATGGTTTTTTTCCCCTTAATATATCTACGTTCTAAAGTCGAAAATTCCATTACTCGGCTCGGGCTGGTCCCGAGGTTGCCGAGTTTGGGAACTTCAACCTGTATATATATATATAATATATATATATATATATATATATATTATATATATATTATATAATTATATATATATATATATATATATATAAAGGGATACACCTCGGGATTAACGCCATACTGATTTCTCTAAATTTATTCATGCAAGATAGGTATGCTCGTAGTATATCTCTCAATTGCACACATTTCCTCCTCAAACAGAGGGATCATGGGGAGATAGAAACTCTAGGTCGGCAACTATTTGGGCGAGTTAAGAGTAAGGTGTTCCTAAGTGCTTATAAGTGAGCAGTCACGGGAAAGCCCTATGGCTATATTCTGGCAGACGTTTCTATAACTACCACGGAAGAGTTGTCATTTATATCAAATATTGCCAACGAAGGACCCTGTGAGATTGTGTAGTTCTCATGGTGGCTGGAGTAGAAGGGGTAAACGACGCGCTCCCTTCAGAAGAGAGGCAAGTGGCACCAGCAAAACACCGAGAAAACGGCAGTTTAACCCGGGAACCCTATCCCTGGATATTTTTTACCCAACACGCCGTCGCTGCGTGACTGTCACATGGTGCGTGGAGATAGGAGTCAGTCCTTCCCAGTAGTCCTCAGTGCATGTCAGGACCTTGTAATGAGAAGTGCTGTTCTCTCGAGTCTATTTGTGTTAGCTCTGGAGTCTCTTGGGTGATTTTCTCTCGCCGTTAGGAACAGCGTAGTAGTAGGGCGGGTCATACTTAGGTGCCATCATGAATCTGAATGAAATCCTCTCATGACGGGTGTCTAAATGATGTTTTTTTTATATAAGGAATTCAAATATGACTTATTTTATGGATAGAACAACTCTAACTACATAATTTTGTATTTCAATTTTTCAATTTTACCCTTTACAGCCCTTTATATAATATTAGAAGACATAAGGCAATCATGTATATTGATAAAGCCAAATCAAATTTACATATATATTAACATGTCAATCGCATGTATATCACTGAATAAATTACAAAGATTATTCCCTGACTTTTGAACTTTGCCAGGTTGCACAAGTCCTGTTTGACTCATTTTTGGACATTAGCCTCCTGCTGGTTTCCTGAGCCCTGATCCCTCCATCCCTCTTTTCATGTGAAAAGTACTTAGCAGAAGCCTCAGTCACCATTTTAATAACCCTCTTAATGCTTTGTGTGTGGCAAGGCCAGTTGAGCACTTCCATGGGTTTGTTGACGAAGTTACTCACCTCGGACGTACTTAGAGAGCAGGTGAGAGGTGGCTTTGACACATCTTCTGACCAGCTGGTCAGGTCAACTATGCTGGAAGCATCACAATTAATGTCAGGTTTTCCTTCTGGTCCTAACAGAGGAGTCTCCTAGCTGAGTATCTGGGTCCCCATCTCCCCTGACAGTCAGGTTTCTTTCCACCCCCCAAATCCTCTCCTGATCCTCAGAGCACAACATTATTTGGAGGATGGCTTCACTGTGGGCATACCAAGCAGATCTTTTCACAGTTGGCATCACAATGTCCAGCACCTCCTTCCTCTGTGACTTACGGCAGGCCAGTTGAAAGAGGATGTGCCTAGGCCAGGGGTTCCCAAAGTGGTCGATATCGACCCCCAGGGGTCAATGGGACCATCCAAGGGGTCTATGAATCGCCAGTGGGTCGAAAGGGGGTCAATAAATGGCTAGGGGCTCGATGAATGGCTAGGTGAGGAAAGTTTCAGCATGCAACAGCTGCCAACAACCGTTATGCGAGTGGTACCAAAGCTGCCTCTGTGTCACCCTGACATAGAGACGGCTTTGACTTGGCTCGATGCTAGTCTGTGACGTCACGTTGGATCTGTACCCCGCCCCACGCACCCTCCACACACACACTCCTCTCTCTCCCCTCCTCTGTCCCAAGATCGTACGTACGTGAAATATCCTGTCCGCTTCCCGTACTGAGCGAGCGATTGTATTCCCCCTTCTTGTGATGAGTAGGCAGCCAGTAGATCAGTACATTCTCAGCACGCTACTACTACTACTACTACTACTCTACCTATAAGTACAGTCAAACCTCGATATAACGGACTAAAGGGGGGGGAGGAGTCCGTTATAGCCGATTGTCCGTTATAGCGAGGGTATTTTCCCAAGGGGGCGAAAATATATGAAAAAACCGGAAAAATTGTGAAATAAATGAGAAATAATTACAAAAACAACCAGACTGTGTAGCTATGTTGGGAGGTAAACAGTGACTGGCACTACATGCTGAATTTGGTCCGCTCCTACATGTGAAATAAATGAGAAATAATCATAAACACAACCAGAACGTGTAGCTAGTCAAGCTCAAGCTCTAGTGAAAGGTAAACAAATTACTACGAGCCAGATTCAGCCGTGGCTTCCAAAGGTATTGCTTATTATCATGACTAATGCTCATTATTATATATATTATATGGTTGTGAACTGCAGTTCTATACACGTGTCACTATTTAGGTCAGTGTAGCACTGCGTGTCGCCTTAGATAAGGGTGATTTAGGGTGTTGAGGTGACAGGGAGACGTAGCAGCGGCCACGCCATAACACTAATAGTCACTATTTTAAACAATACACACCTTCTACCACTAAATCACTAGCAACACAGGCTCCTTCCTTATAATATTATATCTTAATATGTGATACATCAAAACTCCTTAAAACCCAAGCATTCCAAAATAAAATGAGAAAATACAATAATGTTGAGTTGACAATTCGAGCGGCGATAAGCGGTCTAATATGAAAAAAAAAAAAAAAAAAGTCACGCAAATGCAGTCCGTTATATCCAATGTCCGTTACATAGAGGTCCATTATATCGAGGTTTGACTGTACTACTATAATTCCCCATATTAATTTAATCATAACATGTATGTATTACGTTTTTTTTTCATAACATATACTATTTTCATTTAAATGTGTGGGGGTCGATGAAAAATTTGAAACTTTAGTAGGGGGTCGATGAGCTGAAGAGTTTGGGAACCCCTGGCCTAGGCCCTTCAATCCAGGAGTGTTTGACTTTCACGTTTAACCAACATGGGTAATACAATCCAATGATGAATTCCACAATGAAGTGCAGATTTTTCAGGTTCTTCCCTTTAATTTAAATCTCTGACTGCACAGACAATTTTATAACCTTAGTGTTGATCAGTTGAGAGATCTTGAATGACCTTGTCAGGTAGCTTGATCAGTGGAGGGCCAACGGAGATAAGGGTGAAGTGTGGAAATTATCCACTAAAAACCGCTCTAATTTTGAGTAAGGTTAATTTGAATGGTGGAATTTGGCGCCTACCTTCAGGAGTTCGGGATACGAACACAAATTCCACCTATGTACCGTATTTGCCGGCACATAAGACGCACTTTTTTCCCTTAAAAAGGAATGAAAAGTTCACCCTGCGTTTAATGCGGCCATATTAGCGCATGAGAGGTCGGGCAGAGAATGCAGAACAGCCGGTGGTATATTACTAAAGGGGTCTGGAGTTATCTGTATTGAGCAGTAGTTCACTGAGCACAAATTTGTAGCTGTGTTATCAACAGTAATGCATAATACTAAGAAAAGGTTGGAGTTTAAGAGAAAATAAGAGCTGGGGCAACAAGATAGCGATTGTTGCTGCCAAGATGGCCGTGTCAGATGTAAACATCATCCATCCCCCTCTGCTGCTCTCCATTGTAAAACGTCTGATAAAACGTCTCGGCGACGCCCTCCGCGCACCCACCATGGGTCATTACCGCTCAGACTCCTCCCCGCACCCATGGAAAAGACAAACATCCCGCATATTAGATGTAGCCTTAACCCGCATTCGACTCGGGCCACACAAGTTGACACAACAGTTGAAATGAGATGATAGAAGGGAGGCAGAAAATAGTGTTGGAATTTTCGCTAGAATGAGTATTGTTGATAAATGGAATAGTGAAACAAAGAGCGTGTTAAAGTTTTATTTGAAGGAGTGTGAGCGGTGAGAGGGAGGTGTAGTATCTTGGGGAGTCTGTCTATACACACAAGGATGGAAAAAGGGCGTCGTGGCTTTGTAGTTTATTTGACAGCGAGTCATTGTACAACGTGGGGACAAAAGGTGCGCGGCGTGTGTGTCTCTGTGTGTCCTTTGGCTGCTTGAATTACCTGGCTGGTGTTGCAATTGTGTCGGCGAGGACAAGTCAGGTCAGCGTCAGGTCACCCTCGGGCCTCTAATCCTGGTCCCAGACATGGGGGTGGCCTAAGCCGATGCAGGTGTGTATGTGCATGTGTGTGTTAGCGCCGCTACAGTGGTAAGGAAGGTGGGATAGGAGACAGCATAGTCCTTTGTACCACCTCGACCCCTCAATCCTCACCCTGTACCTCTACGGATAAGGAAACTGTATGAAAGAGTGCTAGTAAAAAGGCTGCAATGGTACCGTTACCTGTAGAACGGGAACAAAAGTCTGCACACGGTACACCAGACGAAGACCCTCACGGCGCCACACCGTCCGCCTCAAGGCCGAATCACACCGTACCATGGTGAAATTGGTGACAGGGGACTGTCTCATCACATCCGTTAGAATTTCTTACATTCAAACAAATAGACGTGTTACACTAAACGGTGCGCCGCCGTCACGGCTCCAATACACCACTGTCCTGTCACGTAACGGTTTCTGGGGAAGAATATTTTAACGTAATGAGACTGTGCCGTGCTGATAATTGTAGTTTTCTCAAGGCTTTATGTACCCAAAACAATGTCTTAGATTTCTACCCCTCTTCTTCATCCGACAGAAGTGCTATTAATGCAAATTTCTTCAAGCATAGCCTCTGAGGCACCATGTCTGCTTAGAGGGTGAGCAGGAACTGCTGAAAATGACGGAACCGTGATGAATACTGTGAATAAAGGCACGGCTGACGGAACGCTGCCGTGATTTCAGAGTGTGAACCAACCTTCACCTGTACCTTCCTGAAGACTAATCAACCCTCGCGACTGTGATAGATTCGTAGGTGTAAACCAGTGCAAATATCGTCGATCGCAACAACGGTGCCCTTCAACAATTACAACAATAACAACAAGGTAGAGATGGTTACCTTACAGTGTTACCTAAATATCTTCGTGAATTTTTGTTATTGGACAACCACCGATTTCGAGGCCGAAACTTAAGTCCTCCTGAATAGTTTTGATGTGTTTTGAATTAATCTGGCTCGCGTTTTTGTCGGAAATCAATGTTTGTTTACATGTGTGTATGTGGGGGAGGCAACCTGCCCCACCAGGTCCGCCCCGCAAACATTGCTACGCTTCACACTGCCATATTATTGGTAATTTTCGTTATTTCTCTATATCATCTGTTACTAAACTAAACCTCACCTCTAACCTAACCTAATCTGATTTAACCTAACTTAACTTTCTGGCTGAAGTAACGGTAGATTTTCGGTACTACGTGTAATGCCATTATTATTCAATTGCGCCATGGGAAATGGGGCTCAAAATACTCAGAATGAAGAAAGCTACACGATGGTGTTTGTAAGAGTCCTAGGACTTTTGAAAGCCTACCACCAAAATAATACCAATATCTATACTGCAAATTTTCCACAAAGTCTAAACACATATAGCAGAAAAGCAACAAAGGCATACCTACAACATTAAATCTAAGCTATATGTCATAGGTAGCAACTATTAGAATTCGTGGGGGCATCGTGCAATATATTACGATTTATGACCGATTTTGGTTACACTCTCATTCTCTTTACATTTTAACTAGCATAATTTTTCATTCACATTCACTGCACTGTGAATATTGTATTTAGGTACATGCTCATAATCATTTGCTTTCCCCTACAAATCCTTTTTTTTTCTTAATTTGATAATTTTACGCAAACAAAAATTTCCCCTCAAAAACATCGATATTTTTTTTCTTCTCAAAACCTCTTTGTAAAATACGGGTGCGTCTTATTCGGAGGTGCGTCTTATGCGCTGGCAAATACGGTGTATATTATAATAGATTTGGGTATATTAAGATGTAATTATATATAAATTTGGTGGTATTCATCTATAATACCACAATTAATCAAAGGATTAACATAGTATAAGAATTGTGAGTGACCCACGTATGGGAGTAAAATATTATTGGAACAATACGTGGCGGTCACGAGCCAAGCTGAAAGTTTATTTCAGTGGAGGTAATTTAGTAACGCGTGAGCCACTACGACATGAGGTCGGAGTGAGCGGTTTGATTATACACTAAGGTGTAGTCAACACATAATAATATGAGTAAATTTTAACCGATCAATCGGTTAAGAAAGGACGAAGTGTAAAACACTTTGATAATATCGGCTCAGCTGTGAAAAGCTTCGTCGGCCGACTAACCATCGCGGCCATTTTAGGTGGAGGTTTTCAACCAGTCACCACGAAAGCCACGAGTTCCACTCCCAGCCTGTTGCAACTCTGACCACATCGACATCCAATACTTCCCCAAGGATAGAGATCAAGCCAACGCATAATACAACCCACCTGCCAATGCTGAGTATACCTTAGTTAGAGCTAAATAGGGTATCATAGCAGATTAAGGTAGAATTGGGTTATCGCATGGTGAGCTCACATTAATCAACATTATAATTTTAACAGTTGTTGTCGACCATCAATTGGTGGTCGATAATTCCAACAGTTTGGTGCCCTGAGTATAGGATTATCTTTGGGAATGTATAGAGTTAGTGTGGTCGGACACAGTTTATGTCCGCGACAGCTGGTCGTGGAAGATGTGGAATTCAGGATTTTTCGAGCACCGGTGGCAGAGCGGATAAATTTCATACAGACACGCGTCTTATGTAGTTCTTGAGTGGCCTCATGACCTCACAATCCTTTTTCTGGGAGGCAATGATATAGATGATGAGTGTAGCCCCAGAGTCATCGTAATAATATCAAAGGTATTGTGAAGAAAATAGAAGAGAAGTGCACAGTCCTGTAGGAGTGTGTTTGATAGAGCCTAGGAAGACCAATCGATCTCCTAGACATCACCTGGTGAGCCGACTCAGCTATGATAGGGTCAAAGATTCTATAAATAGGGCCTTGAAGAGATAATTAAAAGGCTATGCAGTAGTTCATTTTAACGCACAGCCTTTTGAGGCCGATCTCTCTCGAGATGGCGTACATTGGACTAGGCGAGGTTGTTACTTTGTAAAAGCCAAATTCATAAATTTCATAAAGTTGAAGAAAGGGGAGTGGGATGGTATCCAAGCACTAGGTTGGATACTGGTCTGATACAGAGGAAACACTAGTTTCTCCGCCTCCTTTGGCCTAAACAATTAAAAACTTGGCCGCCGTACCTCCCGCCGTACCTGCCCGCGGAGCCACAAGTTAGCCGTGTTTATGAAACATGTACAACGTAGTACATGCCTGTGGGAGCAATGCTCACCAGTCATGGTGCCAGTTTCAGTAGTTTTACTTTATTAACCACTTTGACCACATAATGTTTTCCTTATTGGTACGTGCTACATACTTTAAGAATCGGAAAATTGTGAGGATTTTGAAACAGCGATTCAAATTTAATGCGAGCAAAACTGATGAGTTACAGCGAGTTGAAGCAAAAAATGCAAGAACAAATGTTATACACTTTTACTTTCCTTCAATTATCTTAACATTGGTGTAGTCTTACTGAATTTTTGTATTCTCAAGATATGCAGCAATATATCGTGAACACGATAGTAGGCTCAGTTTAACCTAAATATCATCTGGTAGCTTGGTAATATCGGGTAGGAGTACAACATTTCAATGCATTGAAAGCTGAAAATCCGCCTACTCTTGTGATACTCAGTCATGACTTTATTTTTTACCTTATTGAGTTACGAATAACGTGTTATTGTTGACCAATCACTGCCTGATTCACTGATGCAAACAAAATAGGCCTATCTTGTGTAAGAGGTGAGTTAAGCAAAGAAATATGAATATTTTTCTGAGGCAACGCAAGGTTTTGGTAGCGACGAGGCAAGGTACCACCACCACCACCCCCAGCCCGAGTCTATCAGCCAATCAGCAACGTCCTTACAAACTCGGATAGGAATCGAGCAGCTCCCAAAAATCCAGCTTAAGTGAATAACTATAGTAAGGGGACAACGATGTTTGCGGACGGTAAATAATTTGATCCCCCTAGAGTTAGCTGAAGAGAGATTTTATTATCAATTATTTGGATTGATCTCAAAGTCTGTAACAGAATCAAGGAGCTTTCTATTGGCTCATTTTTTGTCTACAGAGTAGGGCCATTAAGGCCAACAATCAAATGGCGCAGGGGAAGTTCACCAGTGTGTAAGTTGCACACCAACCAGACCAGCTTTCTCCCCAGGTGCAGCTCCAGCTTCTGCATTACTCCAGCTTTCACACCAGTGTTGACATTTGTAGAGTCTCCTCCAATGGCCAACAAGGTCTTATCAAAACCACTCTCTTTCAGCCAAGCAAACATGACCTTAGCAATCTTCTCCGCATGTGACACCTCTTTAGTTGCTTTCTCTAGGATAAAGTGAAACAGATAGTAGCTCCCAGGTTCACTAACAGCACTATAGTGTTCTTCCTTGATCATATCAGGTTAAAGATTGGTCACTTCCCTCAGCTTCCATCATCACATTGGTCAGATCAATCCGCCCATCAAAGAGGATGCAGGAGATGCCCCCGTCCTCCCTGCACTTCTCTTCAAACTCTTGCCCCAGCTCTCATCAACTTCTCCTGCGCTCTCTTGACCTTGCTCTTATCAATCAATTTACTTGTGTTGTCTTCTGTGATAATTCCTGCATCAATCAGAGCTGATGTTGCTATTGCTGCAGTTGGCCTTAGCCCTATGCCATATCTTACACTAACAAGGGCAATGTTTGAAATCTCATCATAGTTTTTCTGTACCTTAGTCGAAGCTGCAGGCTTAGGGTCTATTTCTGGAGAAAAACTCAAACTTCTGGAACAAACTCATCTTCAGCACCCTTTTCTTAATTCCGATCCTCTCCCATCCCCAAAAATCTCTTCACTCCTCCCGGGCTCCCTTTCTCTGCTGCTGCAGCAGTTTCCTCCTTGCTCCTTCTGATCCTTTCCCTTTTATTCCATCACCTCCCTTTCTAATGTTTCCCCGTCTATTGTGCTCGGGCAAATCAGGGCCACTTATTGATGGGGTCCTTACTTCCAACCTCATCTCTGTCCCATGATGTGGGTAGATCTTTCAAAGGATTTTTTTATCTCTGCTGCGAAAAATTTAAATGTGGCTTGGATCTCACAGCCCTCCCGCCTCCCACCTCACAACTGGTAATCTGACACTTGAAAGTCAAAATATAAAAAATTTTGTTAACAGAAAAGAACCTCTTTTTTGGTTTAATTTTTGCCCTTCCAAGAGAAAGTTCACTGCCTGATTTCGACCCCCTTTGAGTTTGGGTTTGGATGGTCCCCTTTTTCTTTTATGACAATCAATAAATCTTTGGGGGCTACGCCGGGGGCGCGTCGCCTCGCCCACCCTACGACCCCACTCCGGGGGTCACCAGTGCGAGCCCCCTGCAGGCCCCTTTTCCCATCCCAAAACGCTCTGACAAGAAATAACTTCCCAGCCACGAGCCTTGGGGGCCCCCCCCTTTGGCCCCCTCCACCCCGGTTTGTCTCTTACGATAAACCCGAGGGGAAGGTCGGTTTCAGGGTACGTGCCACATCCCCTATACCGAAGTTGGCCTGACGGACATGCAGGAATGGCCTCGATTCAGTCTCACGGTGAAATTTTGCTGATTTGACCGTAATCACCCCAGCGATCCCCCTGATTCTGCAAAGACACTATTACCAAAGGCATTGATTGTCTCTTAAAGCCCCTTTTTTAGTGTCCTGTCTCAAAACCAAGAAAGACAGGGATCACAAGCGATTTGAAGACCGGGATCTTTGTCCTCCTGCCAGGTACCGAAACCCCAAAAACCCCCGCTGAGGGGTCCAAAACCCGTGGGCATGCCAACCCGTCGAAACTTCTTGACGTGACCCGCCGTCTTATGGACTGCGCTCCCAAGGTATGTAAAATTTCCCCAAGATCTCAATGTCCTCCCCACACCATGAACAGACTGTACGTTATCTAGTAAGTCCCCAAATACCGGCCCTTTGGTCTTGAGCGGGAACCTAAACCCCAAAAGGCTTTGCCTCCTCGGCGTGCCTGAGACCCATCCCCCGGACCCCCAGGGGACTCGCAAGTTTTACTGCATCATCGCAAAAAAAGATCATGACATGGTGCTCCCGATGGATCCCCACTCCTTTGCTAAAACCTTTCCAATCCCCAGCCATACAAGCGTTGGAAAAGTGATGGGGCAAAGCCCCCTTGCCTCACTCCTGTATTCACGGGAAAAGAAGCTGGATACACCGCCCCACACTTCACAGCACTCTCGTCCCAAATACGCCCAGTTTCAAACCAATAGTCCTTGCAGGAATCCCCGAAGTCGCAGAAGATCCAGTGACTCCGAGCCTGAGTCAAACGCCTTCTTGAGATCAAAATAGGCTGCAACTCCCCCCGTCAAACTCACGTCGGCATTCCCCCGGCATGAGCGCTAGGGTACGGTCCGTTTTTGACTTACCAGGGTGAACCCAGACTGCTGAGGTCTTGATGCTTCACCGAACTGCGATTCGTGTCAGCAATAGAGGGCAAGCACCTTTCCTGGTACGCGAGAGTTAAAATACCGCGGTAATTGTTGCGTCCTGACGCCCCCCTTTCCTTTTCAGATAGGGACACCACCCCCTTTCGTCAGGGGGAGGGTACCTGTTGCCCACGCAGTCAGGACAGCATGAAACCCGGGGATCGGGGCCACACCCCAGTTTGAGGAGCCCCGCACTGATATTACAAACACCAGCTCCCTTTCCACCCTTCAACTTTGCTACAGTCTCTGACTTCGTCAAGAGGGGTGCTTTTTCGTCATGGGGGGATCGGATCCCTCCCTTCCCCAGTGGTGTGAAGTGCTCAGTTGGTGGTCCCCCGGGAACAACTGCCCAAGTACTCAGCCCAACGAGCCATCTCCCCCATATGTCCGACACGAGGCGCCCATCTGCTTTTGGGAATAGCAATCCCCCGAGAGGAGACGGGAAGGGAAAGCTTCTTCAGGGCCGGTAGGCGGGTCGGGGGTCTTACGTTCAAATGACCCTCGAATCCTCAGCGAGACTCCTGACATACCTCTTTTGTCTCTCCTCAGGGGGGTTCTAGCCCGCGTGACAGAGCCGTGTTGGGCCCGGTTCCCAGCCAGCCCGGGAGGCGACTCCCTCGTTTTCTCCAGCGTCTCCGTCGAGACAAAACCCCGCCTTGACCTCGGGGGCTCCCCCTACACCCTTGGAACCTGTAAATTTTACGTTTGAAGGATCCCACATATACAGGACCCCGAGAGCACCGAGCACATCAAAACCCATTTGGACTGCCCCGATACTCATGAGCATAGTTCAGTCCTTCAGTTTCTCAAAATGAAAAAAGTTTTTTTTTTTTTGAGATTTTCGGATTGCATGAAACTTAAGTGTAGCAACAACAATCTGTGATCTGTCCAAAACTCAGCCTCCCAAAAAAGCAGTTTTGGAGGATCCCCCAAAGAGTATAACGAGGATTGGTCGTCTCCTTAGTACCCCCGGGATTACTATACCCTGTCCCGCGTGCAGCTCTGGTCTTGATACAAGAAACCCGCAATTTTCAACCTTCTGGACCTTGCAAAGTTTTAGAACAGAGCTGTTGACATGGGGGATTGATGACAGGGGGCTTAAAAGAGCATTGTTTTCTCCATGCAAATCAACCAGGGGCCCATTTTTCTTTAATATTTAGATGTCTTTTATATTTTATGAAGTAGTTACTGTAATAAGTGAAGTCGCCACCTGCAGTGAAGTCGCCAGGCGCCAAATATTACGAATTATAGCATCACTACTGATTTGTATGTGCCACTGAAGATTTTTACACAGTAGTTTATATCATGACTGAAATAATTCTACCCTGTTTCAGCATTGTTTTATGCTTTGTATCTGCAAGTATAACTGTTGCGCATTTTGCTTCTCACGTTTTTCTTCGCGCGTTTGACAGACAGTAAACAGTACCCTTTTCGGGCGGCAGGACACAGACTTCCCAGATCTTTCAAACTTGAATAGAATTTATTTTCACGTTGGCAGAGGAATTTTTTATATATCCAAGCATCTTCCGCAGCTAATATATATAAGACTTGTTTTTTCTTTACCTCTAATTTCCCTGAATTCCCCAGAGTGGCGACTCAACTGTTGGGTTAAAAAACTAGCTGGCGACTTTACGTAGTAGGTATAGTGAGGTCACCATCTGTTTTATTTTTGTAATTTGTTATTTATAGCCCTAATATGACACAGATGAAGACACAAAATGACACAGACTTTCCAGATAGACCCTTCTAACTTTCCTGAAATCATGGATGTACAAATGTAAGTATTAACGCCCACCACACGTCTGTAATAACAAAGAAACTTAGAACTGGCGACTTCACTGTTATCTACGGTAGAACAATACTGTATGAGAGAAAATATGAGCAGCCATGACAGAAAAATTGAAGAGACAAATGCTGGGTTAACTACAATAACAAATTGATCACCAATTTAAAACCCCCTCACGCACCAAAAGTTTAATAAGTTTCCTCTTCCACTGCGACATCCGTCTGGGGCTTTCCCTAAGGGGCCCTGCGGAATGGCCTGACTGTGCGGGAATTTTTTTTTTATGTTACAAGTTTCACCATGAGTATTCTTTTTTTTCCCGGCATTATTTATATCGTTGGTTTTGCAAGAGATTTTTCTGCCTTATGAAAGAAAAAGAAAAAGAAATGCAATAATAGCGGAGTTTTACCGACTCCGAAAAAAACATTGAGTAAGAAATAAGAAATACCACTAACCACATAAGAAGTTCACCACTTCATAGCTTGAAACTTCCTGAGTTGACTTTTTATGGTTTATATGCCAATAAAAGCGGATTTTTATGAGGATTCCAACGCTACCATTATAACTTTCATATGGCCCAGTAGTTCTTGAGAAAATGGAGGAAAACTCAAAACGCATGTTGGAAAACTGATTGCTACAGGTATGCTTACCCAGCTCGGGGCACTTTTGAAAGGGGACGACAAGTCCGCGCTCACAGGTGCCTCGAGAGGAACTGAGACACGGCCTTATCATTTCAAATCCACCCACGAGAAAATANCCCCTGAGAAAACCCTGCCGTAATACTTTAAATAAATATATATAATATATTATAATATATAAAATATATATATATATATATATATATATATAGTCAAACCTCGATATAACGGCCCTCGATGTAACGGAATCAGATATAACTGACCCATTTGCGTTTTTTTTTTTTTGCACATTAGACCGCTTATCACCGCTCGAATTGTCAACTCAACATTATTGTATTTTTTCTCATTTTATTTGGAATGCTTGGTGTTTAAGGAGTTTTGATGTATCACATATTAAGATATAATATTATAAGGAAGGAGCCTGTGTTGCTAGTGATTTGGTGGTAGAAGGTGTGTATTGTTTAAAATAGTGACTATTAGTGTTATGGCGTGGCCGCTGCTACGTCTCCCACCCTAAATCACCCTTATCTAAGGCGACACGCAGTGCTATACTGACCTAAATAGTGACACGTGTATAGAACTGCAGTTCACAACCATATAATATATATAATAATGAGCATTAGTCATGATAATAAGCAATACCTTTG
Source organism: Chionoecetes opilio (assembly GCA_016584305.1). NCBI lineage: Eukaryota > Metazoa > Arthropoda > Malacostraca > Decapoda > Majidae > Chionoecetes > Chionoecetes opilio. The sequence goes on along the minus strand of JACEEZ010009565.1, from coordinate 37,591 downwards.
GAAGCCACGGCTGAATCTGGCTCGTTGTATTTTGTTTACCTTTCACTAGAGCTTGAGCTTGACTAGCTACACGTTCTGGTTGTGTTTGTGATTATTTCTCATTTATTTCACGTGTAGGAGCGGACCAAATTCAGCATGTAGTGCCAGTCACTGTTAACCTCCCAACATAGCTACACAGTCTGGTTGTGTTTGTAATTATTTCTCATTTATTTCACAATTTTTCCGGTTTTTTCATATATTTTTCCCCCCTTGGGAAAATACCCTCGCTATAACGGACAATCGGCTATAACGGACTCCTCCCCCCCCTTTAGTCCGTCATATCGAGGTTTGACTGTATATATATATATACAGGGAGGTCCCGAAGATACAAGCAGTTAGGTTCCACCTGGCATACTCGTAAAGCGAAATCTCGTATAACGAAACACATAACTAATGGTAAATTATAGGTTTGGTTCCAGGTTTGGTTCCAGTCCATCAATCAAAAAAAAGAAGAAAAAAAAAAGACGTTTTTCAAGCTAAAATAAGCTATAGCAATCACAACAAACACACAGCGTCTATATTACCCACACTGTACTACCTATTCTGTAGAAAAAGCATTCTGAAAGAGAAAATAGCACACAAAATAACATAACTGCACATTAATTAAACATAAAACATGCAAAACACTCACAAGTGGTAATGTTGTGTGGGGAGACAGGAAGCTGGCACGTAGCCAGCTGAGAGTCCCTGTTTCCTCTCTCCGAGGCTCGAGAGAAAACAGGGGTGACTGCGTTTGCAGGGATGACTGGGTTAGAGTTCTTCCTCCTCCCCTTGATCACTTGGGGAAGAGGAAAGATCCTCGGTGCTGCCGCGTGATACAATAGACTCGAGAGGGGTAAGGTAACCTTACTCGTAGGTAAGGGACAAAGGAGGGGTGCGCAGACCTCTTCCACTGCCCACAATCTCGTCTCTGCGCATCTGAATCATTGTACATCGTCCAGGGATGTGAATTTTTGTAGGCCACATTGTCGTACCGAGCCACCAGAATTATCATATTTTCAGATTGATAATTATCGTACAACCTTAGGTAAAATCATATATACTACCCTCCCGAGTTTCACGCTATGCGAGTTTCGTGATCCTAGAGTTTCGCGCTGAGTCCTAAATTCTTACCATCCCGACTTTCGTGCATTATATCCCAGTCTCTCGCGTTTTTTTTTTTTGGGGGGGGGGTGCCTGCAGCGCCGTTAGGCAGTGACCTCCAGGAGTGGGATGGTAGGCCTGGAGGTTAACTTGAGGGCTGTGATGGTTGGCCCTTGCCCGTGGTGGCGCAGACAGAATTTCTATAGTGACGCCTGTGATTAGAGGCTCATGCCGCCCCCCCCCTGTGTCCTCCGATGCACTCGCAATCGAAGGTAGAGTTAATGGGCAGCGTGTGGGTGTTCTTAGGCCACTCAACGGTGCAGAGAAAGATTTTAAGTGGATTTTACAGCCCTCATCAGGATCGAACTCGGATACCGAGAACGCACCAGAATTCTTCTTCTTCTTTTGGGGGGGGGGGGGGGGGGGGGGGGGGGGGGGGGGGGGGGGGGGGGGGGGGGGGGGGGGGGGGGGGGGGGGGGGGGGGGGGGGGGGGGGGGGGGGGGGGGGGGGGGGGGGGGGGGGGGGGGGGGGGGGGGGGGGGGGGGGGGGGGGGGGGGGGGGGGGGGGGGGGGGGGGGGGGGGGGGGGGGGGGTTGGGGGGGGGGGGGGGGGGGGGGGGGGGGGGGTTGGGGGGGGGGGGGGGGGGGGGGGGGGGGGGGGGGGGTTTGGGGGGGGGGGGGGGGGGGGGGGGGTTTTTTGGGGGGGGGGGGGGGGGTTGGGGGGGGGGGGGGGGGGGGGGGTTTGGGGGGGGGGGTTTTGGGGGGGGGGGGGGGGGGGGGTTTGGGGGGGGGGGGGGGTTTTTTGGGGGGGGGGGGTTTGGGGGGGGGGGGGGGGGGGGGGGGGGGGGGGGGGGGGGGGGTTTTTTGGGGGGGGGGGGGGGGGGGGGGGGGGGGTTGGGGGGGGGGGGGGGGGGGGGGGGGGGGGGGGGGGGGGGGGGGGGGGGGGGGTTTGGGGGGGGGGGGGGGGGGGGGGGGGGGGGGGGGTTGGGGGGGGGGGGGGGGGGGGGGGGGGGGGGGGGGGGGGGGGGGGGGGGGGGGGGGGGGGGGGGGGGGGGGGTTTTGGGGGGGGGGGGGGGGGGGGGGGGGGGGGGGGGGGGGGGGGGGGGGGGGGGGGGGGGGGGGGGGGGGGGGGGGGGGGGGGGGGGGTTTTTTTTTTTGGGCCCCCCCAAAGAGAAAAAATTTTTACCCCCTTTTTTAAAAAAAAAAAAAATTTTTTTGGGGCTTTTTTTTTATTTTTTTTTTTTTTCCCCCCGGGGGGGAAAAAGGGAAAAATTTTTAAAAAATTTAAAAACCCCCCCCGGCCCCAAAAAAAAAAAATTTTTTTTTTTAAATTTTTTGGGGGAGGGGGGGGAAAAAGGTTTTGGGGGTTTTTTTCCAAAAAAAAAATTAAAAAAAATTTTAAAATTTTTCCCCCCCCCCCCTTTTCCCCCAAAAAAACCCCAAAAAACCCCCCCCCCTTTTTTAAAGGGTTTTGGGGGGGCCCCCCGGGAGGGGGAAAACCCGGGAAAAACCCCTTTTTCCCCTTTTAAAAACCCCGGGGAAAAATTTTGGTTTTTTTTTTTTTTTGGGGGGTTTTTTAAAAAAAGGGGGTCCAGGGGCCCCCCCCCCCCTTTTCCCCCCCCCTTTTCTCCCCCCTTAGGAAAAAAAAAATTTTTAAAAAAAAAAAAAAGGCCCCATTTTAAAATTGGGGGGGGGGGGGCCCCCCCCCTTTTTTTTTAAAAATTTTTTTTTTTTTTTTTTTCCCCCCCTTAATTTAACCCCCCCTACCCCCCCCCCCTTTTTCCCCCCCCCTTGGGTTTTTTTAAAAAAAAAAAAATTTTTTAAAAAAAAAAAAAAATTTTTAAATTTTTAAAACCCTTTTTTGGGGGCCCCCAAAAAAACCCCCCAAAAGCCCCCGGGGGGGGGTTTAAAAAATTTTTAAATTTTAAAACCCCGGGGGGGAAAAAAAGGGGGGGGAAAAAAACGGGGAAAAAAATTTTCCAACTACTTTTTTCCCAAAAAAAAAAAAATTTTTGGGAAAAAAATTTTTAAAAAAACCCCCCAAAAAAATGCCCTTTTTTAAAAAAAAAAAAACCCCTTTTTTCCCCCCCTTTTTTTTTTTTTCCCCAACTTTTTTCCAAAAAAAAAACCCTCGCCCCCTTTAAAAAAAAAAAAAAAAAAAAATTTTTTTTAAATATTTTAATAAATATAAATATATAAAAAAAAAATTTATATAAAAAATATAAAAAAATATAAATATTTTTTTAAATATTTATATATATATTTTTAAAAATAAATAAAATTATATTATATTTTTTTTATATATATATAAAATTATATATATATTTATATATAAATATTTTTTTTTTAATTTTTAATAAAAAAAAAAAAAAAATTTTTTTTTTTTTTTTTTGGGGTTTTTTTTTAAAAATTTTCCAAATTTTTTTGGGGGGGGGGGCCCTTTTTAAAAACCCCTTTTTTTTAAAAAAAAGGGGGGGGGGGAAAAAAACCCCCCCAACCCCCCCCCGGGGGGGTTGGCCCCCTTTGGGGGTTTCCCCCGGGGGGGGAATTTTTGGGGGACCCCCCCCCCGGGGGGGGGGGGGGGGGGCCCGGGGGGGGTTTTTTGGGGGGGGCCCCAAAAAAAGGGGGGGGGCCCCCTTTTTTTTTTTGGGGGGGGGGGGGAAAAAACCCCCCCCCCGGGGGGCCGTTAAACCCCCCCCGGGTTTCCCCCCAAAATTTTTCTCCCCCGGGGGGGGGGGGGTTTTTTTAAAAAAAAGGGGGGGAAAAATTTTTTGGTTGGGGGGGCCCGGGGGGGGGTTTTTTGGGGGGGGGGGGCCCCCCCCCCTTTTTTTCCCAAAAAGGGGGGGGCGGAGGGGGGGGAAAAAGGGGGGCCCCCCCGGGGGGGGAAAAAAAAAATTTCCCCCCCGGGGGGGCGGCCCCTTTCCCTTTTAAAATTTTGGGGGGGGGAAAAAAGGGGGGGGGGGAAAAAAAGGGGGGGGGGGAAAAAACCCCCCCCAAAAAAGCCCCGGGGGGGAAACCCGGGGGGCCCCCCCGGGGCCCCAAAAAAACCAAACTTGGGGGGAAAATCCCCTTGGGCCGGGGGGGGGGGGGGCCCGGGAAAAAAACCCCGGGAAAGGGTTTTTAAGGGAATTTTTTTAAAGGGGGTTTTTGGGGGGGTTTCCCCAAAAGCCCCCAAGACCTTTTTTGGGGGGGGTTTTTTGGGGGGGGTTTTTTGGTTTTGAAAAAAATTTTAAAAGGGGAAAAAAAAAGGAAAAACCCAAAAAAAAAGGGCCCAAGGCCAAGGGGGGGGAAAAAAAGGGGGGGGGGGGGGGTTTTTTTTGGGGGGGGTTGGGTTTGGGGGGGGGGCCCCCACCCCCCTTTTTCCCCCAACCCCCTCCCCAAAAAGGGGGGGAAAAACCCCGGGATTTAATTTTGGGCCCGGGCTTCTCCACTCCTCTCCTGTGACGAGGATGGCGAATCTTTTGAAGCGAGTGCCACGTCCCGAGGAAAAGGGTCTTCCCCCTCCCAAGAACGGTAAGAGGGGTAAGGGGGACTGAAAGGCTCTTTGATTCCCTTTGGCCCAAAATGGACCTGTTTCTTCGTCTTTCCCGTCGAATGGACTCGGGCTTTAAACACAAGTTTTTTGGGGCGTGGGCCCAAGATATGCCGTAGCCGCCAAAAAATTTGAAGGGCTTTGGGGCTACGACCCAGTTCTGTCAAGGGCTCCGACGAGATCAGGGGATAGGACGGACTTTGTGCCCCGTGTCCTCAATCGCTTTTGGGGGAGAAGCGACCCCGGGTCGGAAAAAAAGAAGTCGAGGTTTGGGAGCGTTTGGGGGATTGAGACTCCCGACGATGACGGGCCCCCAGCCCCCCATCTTTCTCCCTTTTTTCGTCTGTTTGGGGCGGCTACGTGAGAGAGAGCTTTCAAGTCGGGAAACCCATTCTTTTAGCTTCTTGTCCAGACCAAACCTTTAACCCCCCCTCCCCTTCTCCCGCTGGGCAAGGGAATTCTTTTTTCAGGGGAAGGGGCATCAGAGTGAGGGGTCGGATTGTGGGCGATGTCCCAAAAGGGGGGAGACTTTCTTGGAAGGTCCTTTGTTTTTCGGCAGGGGTGACCCAGAGTTTTTTCTTTCTTTTGTCGGATTTCCCCTCGTTAAAAAGTCCAGTAATCTTCCTCCTCCCCCTTTGTTTCTGCCCATGGGGGGGATCCTTTGTCGTGTCCAAAGTCGAGGACCCCCTTTGCAGCCTCAGCTGCAATCTGCTGCACCGCTTCTTCTCTTGTGGCGTAGAAAAACGTCGTAAAACGTTTCACGGGTGGGTTAGTTTTTGGCCCCCTGTGATAAATGGAAAAACTATGGCCCAAAAAGCCCAAAATTCCCCCCCGGGTTTTCTTTCTCGTGGTCATGGAAACCGAGGGGGAAAAGAGGGAAAGTTCAAGATCGATCCGCCCCCTTTAAAAAATCAAAGATTTGCCGAAACTTTGCAAAACGACAGTTTTTAAGTACATGGCAGAATACCACAAAAGTACGTGAAAAAAAATTTACTTTTAAAAAAAAACCCCTATGCGCTATGGCCCCCCTAAAATATAATAAACACGCCTTTTGGTTTTTAAATAATTAGTTTTCCCAAAAAAATTTCTCTAAAAAACCCATTTGTTCTAAAAAACCCAAAAAAAATTTTTCCCTAAGAAAAAAAAAAAATGGTTTTAAACCCTTTTCCCGGGCCCCAAAAAAAAAAGGATTTTATACCCTTTTTTTCTGGTTTCATGCATAAAAATGCCCATAATGCAACCATCAGTCTCAGAACTTTAACCCGGGGTTTTTTTGAGAAAATCCGGGGCAAAAACCCGCTTTATAAAAAGATAGCCTTCCCCAAAACGTTTGGCCCGGCCCCTGCTTTTCGTTTATCCAAATTTAATAGCAACTTTTCTACTTCTTCAAGGTCTGCAATCTTTGCTTGGTGATTTACAGTCACTCCTTTGGCAACATTAGGCCCTCCTTTATTTCTCTTTGTTCTTTTAGGGAAAGGGACAGACGGGGGACTTTCTAAGCTTTAAATGCAAAGCCGATCCGAGACGCGAACCCCCATTTTCAAAGGGGGGACCCAGCAACGGGGGTGGTATCTCCCCCAACGACCCGCTCTCCCTACTGATACTCCGTCCTTTCTACGAAACCCCGCAAACCTCCCCTTTGGTAGGGGAGGAAACGGGAGGAAGGGCCCGATGGCTAAGGCGGGCCTCCCCTCACCCCCAAAAAAAAAAAAACAGTTTTTTAAATTCTGACCAATCACAAACCAGCCCAAATATTTTAGGGGGGTTTTTTTTTTTTTTTGGGGTTTCCCCCCTTTTTTTTTGGTTTTTTTTTTGTTTTTTTTTTTTGGGCAAGAAGGAAGGAGCCTGGCCCATGGTTTTTGAAGGGGGATTGGGTTTTAAAAATAATTTTGGTTATTTGGGGGGGCCCCCCCCAAGGAAGTTTTTTTTATCAATGCCCCCATTAAAAAGGGGAAAAGGTGTTAGTGGTAGAAATTTTAAAATTTTTAAGTGGGTTTTAAAAAAAGTTTAATAATTTGGGGTTATTCCCACCAAAATGTTTTTTCGGGGATTAAATTTCCCGCCCAACCTAAGGGCAAAAGGGGAGGTGCCCCCCCCCCTCTTAAAACCCCTTTTGGGTTACCCGGGGCCCTTATTTAAGAAAAAATGACCGTGATAACAAAGGCCCCAAATTTCCCCAATTCCCCCATAAAAAAAAAGAGTATTGGGTTAACCATCCCCCCCCCCCACGGGGGGAGGGCGGGCGGGTGCCGCCGGGCCCCGCCCTCTAAAAACCGCCGATTTCATCCCCTTTTAAAAGAAAATCGCCTTCCCCCTGCCTTAAAAGTCTAATAACCCCAGGGGAAAAATTAATTTTCCCCCTACTAAAATAAAAGGAACCCTTGGGGATTCCCCCACCTTCAATTACCGCCGGGCCGGGGCGTTGGCAGCTGCATTTCACCAAAAATTAAGACCTAGCCCCTTTGGGGGTTTGGGTTTCCCCCCCCCCCCCCCCCCCCCCTCCCCCCCCCCCCCCCCCCCTTTCCCCCCCCCCCCCCTCCCCCCCCCTTCCCCTCACCCCCCCCCCCCCCCCCCAAAACCCCTCCCCCCCCCCCCCCCCCGGTCCCCTTTCCCCCCCCTTTTCCCCTTTTTCCCCCTCCCCCCCCCCCTTTTTCCCCCCACCCCAAGGCAATTTTCCCCAAAAAAAATTAAATGCTTTTGGGGTTCCCCCCTGGTGGCTTTTGGAAAAAAAAATTTTTCCCCCAAAGTTTTTTCAACATTTCTTTTGGGGCCCCCTTTAAAGCTTTCCTAACTTGCCCTGGTTTTCCAAAAAGGTTTTTGGAAAAAAATGCCAAGTCATAAGCGCATAAAGATGTTATATGACCTCATAACATCTTAAAATCACCCTTATTTAGGTGATACAGTGCATATTGATTTGATAATGACACGTGTATAACATCTCCCCTAATCACTAAGTTCTTAATAACGAGTATTAGAGCGTTTAACCCTGCCCAACCTACCGTGGCGAGGACGGGCCTGCCCCGCACGCCGCCCTCTCTCAAAAAACCCTGCCGTCATCCGCCTCACCCGTGCCTTCCTGAAGAAGACAAGTCAGCTCCCCATGCCTGTGATAGCACCATAGGATTCCCCAGGGATCATAGATTCCTCAAGGCGTCTCGCACCCCTACTAATATATACCAAAGAGATCCACTTGGTGTTGATATTCCACCTCACAGCTTCATGATGCTGCTGCTGCTGCCGCGTCCGCGCTGCTAGACGTGGATGAGACCTGCTTGTATTTCATCTCTTTACTCATATATATGAACAATAGCCATTCAATGCCCCCGATTATATGTCTACATCACCTAGAAAATTATATTTCATAGCATACCAAGCAGTAATAAGCGAGCCTGGAGACTTTCTACCCTCTAATACCAGTCTCGAGCAGTCGTTGGCCAGCGTGCACGTTTTACCACCAACTTACGACCTAGCCGCCCTGGGGTTCGAGTTACCACCGAAGTCGGACTTCCACCAAAAAAAAAGTGGTAAGTGCTTCGTGGGTTCCCGCCCATGCTTCCGTATGATCTCTTTCTTCACCTCTATTGTTGTTTTCACTATTTCCTTTTCGCCTTTATGCTTTCACTAGCTTTCTTAGGTCCCATGGTGGCTTATGGAATAAAAAAATAGAAGAAATAATGCCAACACAAGAAAAATTGTCAAAATCAAAGAACACTTCAGAGCGGATGTTCTCTGAGTGAGGGCCGCGGCGTCACTGACGCGCACAGTGAATCAGTGATGCCGTGCTGCTCTTGCCAAATAGCTTGTTCGGCAACCGAGTTATCGTACGACAACCGGTGCAATTATGAGTTTGAAATTCTGTTTGTGAAACCGATTTGTTCAAAAAGTGAGACGTTCGAAACCCGAGGTTTGACCGTATATATGTATACATATTGTGTATATATGCGTTTCAAGGTTATTTTATGCGTTTCAATGTTATTTTATAACAAGAATTTTGATAATCGTTGCATTGCATGCTGACTAGTTGGAATTCTTTAGGAAATAATAACGATAAAATAGCATTTTTCTGTTCTACAATATTGAACTTAAATATACAACACCAAATTATATAAATTTTGCAGTCCTGGGAGGTCAGTATTTGAGTTAAGGTCACTTACAGTTCATTCTAGGTCACATGGCATGCTGTATGGTGGGTTCCACCTCATTCTGTGCCACTGCTTTTTTCCACCTTTTTCTTGCATTTTCTCTATTAGCCTCACTGCTGACCTTCGACTTACTTAGAGAGGCGTTCTCACTTTGTTTAGCTCTCGAAACAAAGCAGACCAAAAAAAATTGCACAGATGGGAACGCATGTGAAAAACATAAAATATATGCTTATTTATCCACACTTCTGACTCACTTGAACGCCTTATTGCCACCACACCTAAAACCCGACCTGTCACAGGATATTAAGATAAATAAGAAAAAAGGACAAATTATAAAAAAATTACAGGAGAACCTCATTTTAAAACCGGCATTCAAAAACAACGGCAGCCTCAAAAAACAACGGCACTAATCAACCCAGGCTTTTTTTTTTTTTTTTTTTTTTTTTTTTTTTTTTTTCCTCATGGATAAACTCTGGAACTCTCTTCCTGTTTCTATTTTTCCCCTTTCCTAGTTACATCTTTTCAAAAGAAGAGTACAAGATTAGATTAGATTAGATATTTATTGCCACCCAAAAAAATACAAATATACGATGCGGGAATGTTGTCATGGTCCGTGGTCCATATATTAACCATAAAAACTAAATTTTTCAAAACAAGAAGACTTAACATAACACAAACAAAGAAAAAACAACAACCTACCATAATACTAAAAATGTCATAGATTACAAAATCCCACTCTTCGGCAATTAAAGGGATTAAAATCAAACATTTCAAGTAAAAAGTAAAAAGAACCCATACAAAATAATTAGCTTAAAACCAAGTAAAAAAACCTCCCGAACTAAAATTTGGCCCACCCCTCTTTTTTATTTTATTCTCTTACTGTCCTTCTTTATAGGGACTGGCAACTAAGCGGCCTTTGTGTTACCCATTTTGTTGTGCCCTTGGCCGTTCCTTGCGATGGGGAAAAAAAAGAAAAAAAAAAAAAAAAAAAAAAAAAAAAAAAAAAAAAAAAAAGGGATTTTGGGCGATTCCATAAGAGTAACTCTCAAAACAACGGCAAAATGAGTTATCCGGCATGCGCTCCCCCCCCCGAGGGTGCCGGATAAACGAGGTTTTCCTACTATGTTTATCAATCACGGCACAAGCAGGGTGCGGTACAGAGCATTAGAGCACCAGGGCATTTAAAGTTTTTAAAGGGCTAGAGCGCCTCATGCACTAACAGATATGCGCACAGATGCGTCTGACCCCACCCAATTCACATACTGAAAACCAATTTTCTAATTTTTTGGAGACGAATTGAAAGATTTTCCCCTTAAGAAGTTTTATAGTAATGCTCAAAAAGTTAATGATTATCTCTTTTCTCAGTGATCCTCAACATCATCCATAAAAGTTAATATTTTTCTTTCCTCTAAACATCTTACAAAAACATAAAAATACTCATTAAACACAACACTCATTGTACAAACATATAAACATGCTCATCATTATTGATAAGAAACTGCAATCAACTTTCTATCAACCTATAAAAAGAAAAATGACAGATTTTTTAGTGAGAAATTTTAAATACCTGCAAAAGAGAGTCCATTCTAAAGGCCTGGGGTACAGCAGCAGCAGCCTGTTGAGTCTCAGTCATAAACTCTTCAACCAGCTGATCACCCACTGTTGTTGAACCATACTGAGTCTTGAGCATCCCATCTGTCAAGTGAAAATACTTTTTGCTCATACTCCCTCTGAGCACCAAAAATACTTAATTGCTCTGATAGAGTACAGTTTTCTCATTCTTTTCAAATATTTTCACATACTATATCTTTGTATTATCTACATAAAGTTTCCATACTTCAACCAATAACTCCTTAAATCTCTACCTTCAGTTGGTGGCCTGGCATGGGGCCAGCACAGACCCTCATTCAGCAGTGCCTTGTCTCGGGTTACATGTTGGGTGAGGTGGACCAATGGGTTGCCCTCTCCACACTGAGCATCCACAAGTTTGCGTAGTGCCATGCCTTACCCGGTTGCTTCTTTCAAGAGACAGGGATAAAAGTAAATCATGGGTACCAACCTAACATTTATCTATCTTGAACTCTTAAGCAATAACTGGTCCTTCATACAGGTTCACTATGAATTATGTCTAAAAGTCCCTAATGAATCTTACAGTGCCATTTTTGAAGGAATGCTATAAAAAAAATGAATAAATGACTGAAATACAATAAACTTGACAATATATGATCATTTCTGCTTCCATATCTCCAAGTTTATAGTTAAAATATAAATATGGTTCACATCACATTAACTGTCGTGTATTCTTTTTGTCTATTCTAGTCATATGCTAGAAACTCTAGCAACTGCTTTGCAGTCTAAAATAAAAGATGACTGGAGAAGGCTGCAGCTCCATTTGTATAGCGATGGACTAATCATTGCCACTGCTGCTGCTCATATCATATTGATACAAAAAAGTGGTGCATAGAATAAATGCACACATTTTATAACTGCTCAACTTTTTTTTTTCTGATGTACGTCAACCTTAACATTTACAAAATGGTAACGTAACGTAATGGTTAGGTAACAAATCAATCAATCATTGGGGGCATACGCCGGGGGGCGCATCGCCTCACCCACCCTACGACGCCACTCCCAGGGGTCACCACGCGCAACTCCCATGCAGGCTCCTTTCCCATACCAAGCAGCTCTCGACAAGAAACATCAACTTGCCCCAGCCACGAGCCTTGTGGGCACCCCCTTGGCCTCCTCCACGCCATATTGTCTCTTACAGATACAACCCGATGGGAAGGATCGGTTTCAGGGTAGCGTGCCACATGCCCATATAGCCGAAGTTGGCGCTGACGGACTATGCAGGTAATAGGCCTCGATTCAGTCTCACGGTGCAATCGCTGATTTGACACGTAATCATCCCAGCGATACCCTATGATTCTGCGAAGACACTTATTACCAAGGCATTGATTCGTCTCTTCAAGTCGCTATTTAGTGTCTATGTCTCACAACCATAGAGTAAGAAAGGGATCACAAGCGACTTGAAGATCCGAATCTTTGTCCTCCTGCACAGGTACCGACAACGCCAAATACTCCTGCTGAGCGAGTCCATAACACCATGGGCTATGCCAATCCGCCGTAAGACTCTTACGTGACCTGCCGTCATTATGACTGCGCTACCAAGGTATGTAAAAACTTTCCAAGATCTCAATGTCCCCGCCACACGCATGAACAGACTGTACGGTTTCATCTAGTAAGCCTCCAAACACCTGGAACTTGGTCGTAAGCCAGGAGACCTCAAGATCCAAAGGCTTTGCCTCCTCGTGCAGCGCCTCGAGAGCCATCACCAGGACCTCCAGCGACTCAGCAAAGATTACTGCATCATCGGCAAAAACAAGATCAGTGATCTTGGTGTTGCCGACGGATGCTCCACAATCACTTTGATCTACAACTTGCCCAATACCCAGTCCATACAAGTGTTGAAAAGTGATGGGGCAAGGATGCACCCTTGCCTCACTCCTGTATTAACAGGAAAGAAGCTGGATACACCTCCCCCACACTTCACAGCACTCTCAGTCCCAAAATACAGACCAGTCATAAAACCAATAGTCCTCGCAGGAATCCCGTGAAGTCGCAAAGATCCCAGAGTGACTCACGATGCACTGAGTCAAACGCCTTCTTGAGATCAACAGAGATGGTCGTACAAGTTAAAAATCCACGAAAAATTGCTACTCAACCCGTAAAACTATCCCCGGACCCCTCATTTCCTATTACATGTGTATAACTAGACATATCCTATCTGCATCTTTAAAAACTATAAATGACAAAAAAAATCAGTAGAAATTGGAAAAAAATGTATAAAGTACACTCAACCCTCGGCTTATAAGCATTCGGCTATCGCTTTTTACGGCTACCACGCATACCTAAATGTACCTCAACACTCAACTAAAACGCATCAAGCTTTTGCATTTTATGGCTATCACACTACCTTAACCCGTCAGTTTGACCAAAGGGGACAGAAACACCTGTATGTCGTTGGGGCTTTTTGAATTTTTTTTTATTGTCCAAAAAAAAAACTAAAATATACATAGCAATGATTTAAGCGGAAAAACGGCGCCTTCTCCAATCCCATAAATAGGCATGTTTCCAGCAGCTATCCTCCGGGTATGTGGATGTCATAGCGAAAAAACAAGATTTCATTTTATTCTAATTATATTGTAATCTAGAACATAAGAAAAAAGGAGGCTACAAGAGGCCGTGAGCCCTTTACACGTGGTAGTTCCTGCTTCTGATAAATTTCAGGTACAAACAAAATATACCTGTCCTGCCACATTTGAAATGCTAAATTTTGGGGTTCCTTCATCAGCAATTTTGCCGAGATGCCCCCAAGGAATGTCCTTCAGAACAGGAACAGCATTACTTCGTGCTGCATCATAAACATATCACCTGTGTTCACTGAAATTATATATAAGAAATAAAAACAAAACCTTGGCATCGTGTTTCGAGTTTTTAACAGGTCCGAGACGTGTACACAAATGGCTATAACCATAGGTTTGTGCTTTAGAATCTATTCTAACTCTCAGCGTACATTGCTAAAAAAGAAATTTCTTCTTTCCTCTAGCAATCGGTTGGTCCTTTTTGAAGTGTAGATTGATATCCCCCACTTCATGGTTAGCTTTGGGGGACACTTGGGCTGGAAATCCATCCATTTTTTGTCCTTTGTTTTTAGCATAGTTTCACTGATGAGGGAACAGAATGGTTGATTCTGCTCAAAATCTAAGCCATTGTGAGGAGCTGTAAAAATCACACACCAACACTACCCAGCTCTTTACCTCATTTTCTACACCTTACAAAGAATTATTACCCCAAGGGTGAAAAGGTGAAAAAAAAAAATCCATTTAAAACAAATAGCTCTTGTGATTAAAGGGCAATTATGATATATGCTAGTCTAATGCTAATCAGGGCATTATGATATGCATCTTGTAACTTATTCTTAGAATATCATATTTTGGTGCGCATATTTACGATGATATGATATGGTCTTGAAGAAAATAGGAAGACTACTCTTGATCTGGCAACATGGCTGGCAGGGGCCACTTCACCCTTGATGACAAAAAGTCTTGTCACATACTACGTCATTTCCCGACCACTAGTTCTTATTTCCGATATATTTCAAGCATTTTTTTACATGCTTTTTAGTTAGCACTCTGTGTTTTTATAGAGATATATGTTGAGAATATTTATCTAATTTCTTCTATACTGATATTTTATGGAATTAAACAAGCGGGGTACATAAGGGCCTGTACTCTTATTTAAGTACAAAACATAATTGTATTGCATTGTATTGCATTGCATCTACATATGAAACATGTTTCACCAGGAAAACAGTGGATCATGCCTAAAATTGCGTAAATGAGCTAGTTGAAAAGTTTTATGTTGGCAGCCTTGACGGCTCCTCGTACCTCACCCCCTTAAACTCACTGATAGACGTGCCAAGCCTTTGCTACATGGTTTCCGATGAATTTTGATAGCTCCCGATCAATATGATTACTTTTTCTTTTGCGAAATATACCCAACATTATAAAAGCTGAAAGCATCAAAGTCTATAAAACAGCATTGCGTGCTCACTCATTATTGCACCTCATACAGCAGACATCTGCCGGGCAAGGGACTCTCAGGCCCTCTCTCTGGAAAATTCCCTCTTTCCTCCCCCGTTTTCTGTGTAGGAGTATTCCCTCTCTCAGATGATTCTCGTGGTTTGGGCTCGGGATGTTTTACGCATAGAGTGTTTTTGATCAGCGAGAGGTTACGGTGGAACTTGGCAGACCCGGCAGAGGGGCTCAAATGACGTTGTCACTCTCCCCTCCTTCTCACTGCCTGAATCCTTGATATAGTCAAGATCATCATTATCATTAGATAGATCCTGTCTCCCAATTATGTGACATTTTCATCGTTGAGAATGTGAAAAACCGTGATTAAAATCTGCTGGAAAGGAGCGTGGCTGTGTGCCTGCCTGGGGATGGCTCTCGCGCCAACACAGTACCAAGCCTGCAGGGGTGCCAACATAACAAAGGTACCGCACTCCCGTGCAAATAAATGAAAACCCTTATATAGCTTTTATAGCTGGAATAGGTTGAATGTTATTATACTGTTTTGTTATCATGAAATAAATAAAAGAGGTACAAGAACATAATCATTTTTAGCTGATTTTACGTCATATTTTACTAAATTTCTCGTTGTCATGTTTCTTCTATGCAAATGACAGTTCAAAGACCCAAAAAAAAAAATAATGAGGGCTTAAAATTAAAGCATTGCCATAATATAAGGACAAATTTATTGTTTTCTAGACGATAAATTACCACAAGTACAACAAAATAGGCTCCTAATAACGACTAACCTTTCCTAGGATCGTATATATACGTACTAAACACTTCTCCTAGAGTACGTATATAACGTACTAAACCTTCTCCTAGGAGTAACGTATATTACGTTATAAACACTTGACGGGTTAATAGTATTTTTTTTTTTTTTCATTTCGGCTTATAGCGCTTGTAGGCAGTGACATCTAGGGCTCAGATGGTAAGCACTGGAGGTTCACTTGAGGCTTTTGCATGTGGTTGACAGTCTGGGTTTTTATAGTGGCACCCGTGATTAGAGGCTCATGCTGCTCCCCTGTTCCTCCAACGCACTCGCCGTCGAAGGTAGAGTTAATGGGCAGCTGTGGGTATTCTTGTGCCACTCGGGCAACTGTCGAAAGATTGTGCACCTGGCGGGATTCGATCTCAGTACACCGAGCTTGCCACTTCCAGATGCTAACCACTCAGACGCTGCCTCCCCTGAAATGTACCTCAACCCTCAGCTATAGCGCAACAAGCTACCATGTTTTATGGCTATCACACCTTGTATATCTGCACAGACATGTCTATCATGCCCAAACTATGTCTATCACACTATGGTTGCCATGATGCAGCAAGTCTTGGCATGACCTAGCGAGAGCTAGCAGATTGGTTGGTTATGACGTCAAGGGACGCATACACAAAGTTTGTTACTGACCTTACCAGCTGTTAAGGCCAGGAAATTCTGATTAACTCTAATATTGACTGTTAAGCACAAAAAGTGTATTCACAAAACTTGATAAGTTTTAACAGCACTGTTAAGCCTTTAATGTGCCAGGGAACACCATTACCATCTTCACAAACAGATGTTGGGGCCGCTAGTCAAAGATGGCGGCCCAAGGACAACATTATCGTCAGCTGTGCATATGTATAACAAAGATGAGATGTGTATACATTTGATTATATGGTATGTTATTATGATATGAAGAAATAATGGTATCATTTTCAATCATTATAACATTGACATGGAGATTATATTGCCCAAATTACCTTGAAACCATCACATTTCGTTACATTTAGCATTGCTGAGTGGTCTTTTCTTCTTCTTCTTTCTGTTTAACGTCAGTTTTTCCCATTAGATTTATGAGTTAGACGGCCAATGATACGCTTCCAACTATCTATCCATTGCCTCAACTTCTCATGCCCAATGCTGCCAGATCCTCTTCAATACACTGCCTCCAAGTCTTCCTTGCCTGCCCGGTGGACGGCGACCTGGAACTTCCACTCTAACAGCTCTCCCCAATACCTCACCATCTTCTCTCCTCTTCACGTGCCCAAACCACCTCAATCGCCTTACTCTCAGCACTGTACTCAGCTCCTTCAATCCGCATTTTCTTGCCCACCTCTTCACTGGACACTTCGTCTCTCTATGTGATACCAGTCATATATCTCAACATTCTCCGATCACACCCAACCAACACATCCTGCAACTTCTTTTGTCAAAGCCATGTCTCAGAACCATACAGCAAAACTGATCTTATACATGCTTCAAATACTCTTCCTCTGTATTTCAGTGGAATACTCTTGTTTATCAGCAGTCCCGCTATCTCTCTCCATTTCTTCTTCTTCCGCTATCTTCATCACATTGTTGCTACTCGTTTTCTTACTGCTCTCTCCACTCCACCCTCGCTATCTAACATGTCACCAGATAACAAAACTGTTTCACTCTTCTATACATCACCATTCACTTCTATGGTTTTCTACCTCTTCCTCTTCTGGCGGGCCCCCTCTGTTGATTCTTCAGATTTGCTCATTGCTGAGTGGTTGGTTAGGCGTAAATTGGTACTTTCAACAGGAATTGAGAATAAGGTCACTGTGCCATGTATTTTGATGTGTTATGAATGACGGTGAGGATTAACTGCTAATTTGCACTTGTTTCTTTCGTTTCAGGTTGTTGCATGCTAATATGGATTAATTTAAGGGTGCTGGTATGTAAATTAAGGGTAAATTTTTACTCTAGACAGAATTCTCTACACAATTGGGAGTATGCTTTATATTTACCTTAATGGATTCTAAGAAACATTCTCTCTATGAGCTACCTAGCATATCACTACTTCCGGAGATATAGATGTTTTTTTTAATAGGAAGGAGTGTATAGGAGATATGAAAATTAACTACCTAACCCCACCTTTTGAGTCCACTAACCTAACCTAATCCCACGTTTTTAACCTCCTAACTAAAGCCAAATTTGCATTGAAAAGTGTCTTCGGCACGGTAAAAATCGAGGCGATGCAGGTCACAAGAGGAAGAAGAGTGAGGCGCACGTAAACACTCTTCTTCTCCTCTATATAAACAACTTGTCATATCTCCATAGTAATGTTTTGTGGCGGAAATATATTGAGAGAATGTTTCTTAGAAACCAATAAAGTAAACATAAACCATACTCCCAATTGTGTAGGGAATTCTGATCCTAGAGTAAAATAATACAAAATGAAGTAACAATGCCTAGAAATTATAAAAGAAAAAACTAACATAGACCTAGAAAAAGAAGAAAGGTTAAAAGATGCGATAAAAGGTGTGAAAAACAAGCTATATTCTGTATACAAAGCAGAGAGATATACAAAGTGAGCAAAGAACACTTTTAAGCACTTTAAATACAATGAGGATGATGACACAAGTGATGTGAGTGAAGGCAGTGACCTGGAACCCAAACGTGTGCGTGTTTGGTCATCATATCAGCCTCCCCAGAGAATGTTAAGAAAACAGCTCTCAGAATGTTTGATACTGTTTCATGGGCATGGTATGACATGTTGTTTAAGTTTTTGGAGGTTTGTCTAATTTAAAAAAATATATACCGTATTTGCCGGCACATAAGACGCACCTCCGCATAAGACGCACCCCTATTTTACAAGGAGGTTTTGGAAAAAAAAATATAATGGGGGCTTTTGAAGGAATTTTTTTTTGTAAATTTAGCAAAGTTATTAAAAAAAAGGATTTGTAGGGGAAAGCAAATGATTATGAGCATGTACCTAAAGACAATATTCACTGTGCAGTGAATGTGAATGAAAAATCATACAGTCAAAATGTAAAGGGAATGACAGGGTAACCAAAATCGGTCATAAATCATAATATAGCAGGATGCCCCCACGAATTGATATTCTAATATTATCTACCTATGACATATAGCTAGATTTAATGTTGTAGGTATCCCTTTGTTGCTTTTCTGCTATGTGTTTAGACTGTGGAAAATTTGCAGTATAGTATTTGGTATTATTTTGGTAGTGCGCTTTCAAAAGTCGTAGGGCTCTTACCTACATCATCGTGTAGCTTTCTTCATTCTGAGTATTTTGAGCCCCATTTCCCATGGCGCAATTGAATATAATGGAATTACACGTAGTACCGAAAATCTACCGTTATTTCAGCCAGTAAGTTTAAGTTAGGTTAAATCAGATTAGTTAGAGTTAGGTTAGGTTAGAGGTGGGGTTTGGTTTAGTAACAGATGATATAGAGAAAAACGAAAATTACCCATAATATGGCAGTGTGAAGCGTAGCAATGTTTGCGGGGCGGACCTGGAGGGGCAGGTTGCCCTCCCCCCCCACACACACACATACATATAAACAACATTGATTTCCGACAAAAAACGAGAGCCAGATTAATTCAAAACACATCAAAAACTATTCAGGAGGACTAAGTTTCGACCTCGAAATCGGTGGTTGTCCATAACAAACATTCACGATGATATTTAGGTAACACTCTAGGGTAACCATCTCTACCTTGTTATTGTTGTAATTGTTGAAGGGCACCGTTGTCGGGATCGACAATATTTGCCCTGGTTTACACCTATGAATCTATCACAGTCATGAGGGTTGATTAGTCTTCTTCAGGAAAGTACAGGTGAAGGCTGGTTCACACTCTGAAATCACGACAGTGTTCTGTCAGCCGTGTCTTGTATTCACACTATTCGTCACGGTTCCGTCATTTTCGGCAGTTCCTGCTCACCCTCTAAGCAGACATGGTGCCTCAGAGGCTATGGTTGAAGAAATTTGCATTAATAGCACTTCTGTTGGATGAAGAAGAGGAGTTGAACTCTAAAAGACACTGTTTTGGGTACATAAGGCCTTGAGAAAACTACAATTATCAGCACGGCACAGTCTCATTACGTTAAAATATTCCTCCCCAGAAACCGTTACGTGACAGAACGGTGATGTTGGAGCCGTGAAGGCGCGCACCGTTTAGTGTAACACGTCTATTTGTTTGAATGCAAGAAATTATAACGGATTTGATGAGACGGTGCCGTGTCACCATGATGGTATTGTGTGATTCGCGCCCTTGAGCGGACGGTGTGGCACCGTGATGGGTCTTGGTCTTGGTGTGCCGTGTGGAGACTTGTCCTACAGTACCGTTGCAGCCTTTTTACTAGCACTCTTTCATACAGTTTCCTTATCCGTAGAGGTACAGGGGTGAGGATTGAGGGGTCAAGGTGGTACAAAGGCCTATGATGTCTCCTATCCCACCTTGCTTACCACTGTAGCGGCGTTAACACACACACGCACATACACACCTGCATCGGCTTAGGCCACCCCCCTGTCTGGGACCAAGATTAGAGGCCCGAGGGTGACCTGACGCTGACCTGACTTGTCCTCGCCGACACAACTGCAACATCAGCCAGGTAATTCAGTCAGCCACAGGACACACAGAAACACACACGGAGCGCACCTCTTGTCCGCACGTTGTACAATGACTCCTGTCAAATAAACAACAAAGCCACGACGCCTTTTCTCCATCCTTGTGTGTATAGACAGACTCCCCAAGATACTACACCTCCCTCTCACCGCTCACACTCCTTCAAATAAAACTTTAACACGCTCTTTGTTTCACTATTCCATTTATCACAATACTCATTCCAGCAAAGATTCCATCATCATTTTCTGCCTCCCTTCTATCATCTCCTTCCAACTGTTGTGTCACTGTGTGGCGCGAGTCGAATGCAGGTTAAGGCGACATCTAATATGCGGGATGTTTGTCTTTTCCATGGGGTCGGGGAGGAGTCTGAGCGGTAATGACCCATGGTGGGTGCGCGAGGGCGTCGCCGAGTGAAATATCCCAGGTGAAGCGGCAGACCTGAGATATCAGACGTTTTACAATGGAGAGCAGCAGCGGGGGTGGATGATGTTTACATCTGACACGGCCATCTTGGCAGCAACAATCGCTATCTTCTTGCCCCAGCTCTTATTTTCTCTTAAACTCCACCTTTTCTTAGTATTATGAATTACTCTTGATAACACAGTTACAAATTTGTGTTCAGTGAACTACTGCTCAACACAGATCACTCCAGACCCCTTTAGTAATACACCACCGGCTGTTCGCATTCTCTGCCCGACCTCTCATTCGCTAATATGGCCGCATTAGACGCAGGTGAACTTTGCATTCCTTTTAAGGGAAAAAACTGCGTCTTATACGCCGGCATATACGGTATATTCATAGATAACAGTAGAACTGGATGTGACACTAACTACGCGCGCTGGACGCTGCAGTACTGGCCCTATGGTCAGTCTACTGGCCCATTCACTTGCTGCATATGACTATCATATAGACTGGTTTATCAGTATACAGGGAAGTCCCGAAGATACGAGCAGTTAGGTTCCACCTGGCATACTCGTAAAGCGAAATCTCGTATAGCGAAATACATAACTAATGGTAAATATAGGTTTGGTTCCAGGACCCCATCAGACATGTTTTTTCAAGCTAAATTAAACTGTAGCAGGTCCCAAGGTTGGGGCCGCACACCTGGCTAATTACCCTAAAGGTCAGGCCGCACACCTGGCTAATCACCCTTCAGGTCATGCCTTGCTTGGGGTGACCTGACTGGGGTCAACCAAAATCCCCCTTTGTCCAGTGCGGGAGTCCTGATTTAAGTCAGTTACCTACCAACCACTACAGTGAGAGGAACACCACTCCTCCTCTCCGTGTGTTCATCTCACTGTGTGGTAGGTAGGTAACTGCCAGAAGCTGGTCTAGGAAGCCAGGGCAGGAACCCGGCAACAGAGGTGACGAAGGAATTTGGGTGACGAGCGAGTCGGGTCCACGCCAGTGTTTGGCTTGACCTTTAGGGTAATTAGCCAGGTGTGCGGCCCCAAGCTTGGGGCCACCACAACATCATTATACAGCCCAGATGCATACGTGGTAGGGGGCGCATTTTTAGCTTGGTAATTTACTCACCCCAGTTTGAATGTCGTAGCATTGAATTTTCGATCTCGTATATTGAAAATAGACCCTAATTTACTCAGCTCGTATCATTGATTTCTCTTATACCGAATGCTCATATAACGGGACTTCCCTGTATATGATATACTGAAATCTTCATAAATGTTTGTTCTATAATATTATCAAATAAAAAACAGTAAAACACGCTAAAGAAATGCCATTACGAGACTGAAGAAATATGCATGAACTCTTCGCCATTTAAAACTTTGCGAGTCAACTTTTATCATGAAGGGTATCAATAGAAGCGCAATTTTATTAGCTGTCCATTGATGTATTTTGTTTTCTGATAAATTAAATTAGAACATGCATAAATTAGCGTTAACTAAATAATAAAATCATCAATCGGGAAATTTTCCCGATTGATGATATCATATATTTACTTATATATTTCGTTTTCTGATAAATGAATTAGCACCATGTATAAATTAGCGTTAACTAAATAAATAACCTCATCAATCGGGAAAATTACCCGATTGATGATTTCATTTATTTATTTAATGCTAATTTATGCATGGTTCTAATTCATTTATCAGAAAACTAAATATATCAATGGAAAGCTAATAAAATCTCATCATCCCCAAATGGTAAATAAAATGTTATAAATGTATGTTGCTTTTATGATTTCTGATTTAATGTAATATATCATTATATGTTAGAAAAACAGGGTAAGAAAGTAAAAAAAAAAGTGGTAAAATATGTGGTCATCTTGGGGACCCTGGCACCAATTTGAATAATTACATTAAGTTCTATTGTTCAGTTATCGCGATTTCTGCTATAGCGCGGCTATAGTGCCACCAATAGGCGTGATAGCCGAGGGTTGAGTGAATATATACGAGGGCGAACCCAAAAGTAACCGGAATAGTTTTCTGTGGACAAACCCGTAGTACTTCAGGTTTTCCGCCCCTAGATGCCACGTGAGGCCAACCCTCAGTCATCATGTGCTAACTGGCGTTGTCGCGGGAAGACGTACAGCCCCGGTTTTCGCCTTTTGTTTTTTTTGGGGAAGTGGCTTCGTTTTTNTCCCCCTAAGGTCAGCCGCACCCTGCTAATCACCCTTCAGTCATCCTTGCTTGGGTGACCTGACTGGGTCAACCAACCCCTTTGTCCAGTGCGGGAGTCCTGTTTAGTCAGTTACCTCCAACCCTACAGTGGAGAACACCCTCCTCCTCTCCGTGTGTTCATCTCACTGTGGTGGTAGGTAGGTAACTGCCAGAAGCTGGTCTAGGAAGCCAGGGCAGGAACCCGGCAACAGAGGTGACGAAGGAATTTGGGTGACGAGCGAGTCGGGTCCACGCCAGGTGTTGGCTTGACCTTTAGGGGTAATTAGCCAGGTGTGGCGGCCCCAAGCTTGGGGCCACACACAACATCATTATACAGCCCAGATGCATACGTGGTAGGGGGCGCATTTTTAACTTGGTAATTTTACTCACCCCAGTTTGAATGTCGTAGCATTGAATTTTCGATCTCGTATATTGAAAATAGACCTAATTTACTCAGCTCGTATCATTGATTTCTCTTATACCGAATGCTCATATAACGGGACTTCCCTGTATATGATATACTGAAATCTTCATAAATGTTTGTTCTATAATATTATCAAATAAAAAACAGTAAAACACGCTAAAGAAATGCATTACGAGACTGAAGAAATATGCATGAACTCTTCGCCATTTAAAACTTTGCGAGTCAACTTTTATCATGAAGGGTATCAATAGAAGCGCAATTTTATTAGCTGTCCATTGATGTATTTTGTTTTCTGATTAAATTAATTAGAACATGCATAAATTAGCGTTAACTAAATAAATAAAATCATCAATCGGGAAATTTTCCCGATTGATGATATCATATATTTACTTATATATTTCGTTTTCTGATAAATGAATTAGCACCATGTATAAATTAGCGTTAACTAAATAAATAACCTCATCAATCGGGAAATTACCCGATTGATGATTTCATTTATTTATTTAACGCTAATTTATGCATGGTTCTAATTCATTTTATCAGAAAACTAAATATATCAATGGAAAGCTAATAAAATCTCATCATCCCAAATGGTAAATAAAATGTTATAAATGTATGTTGCTTTTATGATTTCTGATTTAATGTAATATATCATTATATGTTAGAAAAACAGGGTAAGAAAGTAAAAAAAAAGTGGTAAAATATGTGGTCATCTTGGGGGACCCTGGCACCAATTGAATAATTACATTAAGTTCTATTGTTCAGTTATCGCGATTTCTGCTATAGCGCGGCTATAGTGCCACCAATTAGGCGTGATAGCCGAGGGTTGAGTGAATTATATACGAGGGCGAACCCAAAAGTAACCGGAATAGTTTTCTGTGGGACAAACCCGTAGTACTTCAGGTTTCCGCCGCTAGATGCCACGTGAGGCAACCCTCAGTCATCAGTGTGCTAACTGGCGTTGTCGCGGGAAGACGTACAGCCCCATGGTTCGCCTTTGTTTTGAAGTGCTTTGCCTTTTCGTCTATTTTTACGATGGATGAAAGGAAGGAGCAGCGTGCTGCCGTGAAATTCAGTTTTTTGCTGGGAAAACGGGAGCCGAAACAGTTATCATGCTTCAACAGCTTACAAGGATGCTGCCATGAGCAAGTGCACAAGTTTACGAGTGGTTTGCACGCTTTAGGAATGGTCAATTGTCACTGGAAGACCAACCTCGTTCAGGGCAACCGTCAACCTCTCGAAACGGATGAAAACATCACGAAAATTCATGAACTGATCTTGGAGGATCGTCGCCGATCAATTGACAAACTTGTTGATTTGACTGGTGTGCCCCTGGAGCTCCTCCCAAACGAATTTTGAATGAAGAATTGGGATGAAAGAGTTGCAGCGAATTGGTGCCTCGCTTGCTCACGGACGATCAGAAGCAGTCACAATGAATACGTGTCGTGAACTGAAAGACAGTTGGAAGTTGATCCATACCTTTTTCGAAGGTCATCACTGGTGACGAAAGCTGGTGCTACGGCTACGCCCCGGGAAAAGGAAACAGCAGTCAAGTCAATGGAAGCATCCAACGTCACCACGACCCAAAAAAACGCGTCAAGTGAGGTCCAATGTCAAGACGATTTGATTTGTTTTCTTCGATGCGAAAGGAATTGTCCCCAAAGAATTTGTTCCTCCAGGTCAAACTGTTAACCAGACTTTTTACTTGGCAGTTCTGAAGCGTTTGCGAGACGCAGTGAGACAAAACCTGTGGCAAAGGGAGAGTGGTGTTTCATCACGACAATGCGCCAGCGCACACCGCCTTGAGTGTGAGACAGTTTTCTCAAACCAAAAAAGGCATGACCCCACTTACCCACCCCCCTATTCACCCGATCTTGCTCCCCTGCGATTTTTTTTGTTCCCCCGAATGAGAAAGTCCTCAAAGGAAAACGTTTTGCAGACGTGGAAGAGGTTAAGAAGAAAACGACGGAGTTTGTTAAAAGGCATATCTTTGCAATCAATCATTTGGGGGCATACGCCGTGGGGGCGCGTCGCCTCGCCCACCCTACGACGCCACTCCCGGGGGTCACCACGCGCGAGTTCCCCTGCAGGCTCCTTTCCCATAACAAGCAGCTTTCGACAAGAAACATCAACTTGCCCCAGCCACGAGCCTTGTGGGCGCCCCTTGGCCTCCTCCACGCCGGATTGTTCTTACAGAATACAACCCATGGGAAGGGTCGGGGTTTTTTGGGTAGCGTGCCACATGCCATATAGCCAAGTTGGCGCTGGACGGACTATGCAGGGAATAGGCTCGATTCAGTTCCCCCACGGTGCAATCGCTGATTTGACACGTAATCATCCCAGCGATACCCCATGATTCTGCGAAGACACTTATTACCAAGGCATTGATTCGTCTCTTAAAAGTCACTATTTAGTGTCCATGTCCTCAAACATAGAGTAAGACAGGGATCACAAGCGACTTGAAGATCCGGATCTTTGTCCCCTGCACAGGTACCGACAACGCCAAATACTCCCGCTGAGGAGTCCATAACACCGTGGGCTATGCCAATCCGTCATAAGACTTCTTGATTTTACCCGCCGTCATTATGGACGGGCGCTACCAAGGTATGTAAAATTTTTCCAAGATCTCAATATCCTCGCCACAAACGCATGAACAGACTGTACTGCTTCATCTAGTAAGTCTCCAAATACCTGGACCTTGGTCTTGAGCCAGAGAACCTCAAGTCCCAAAGGCTTTGCCTCCTCGTGCGGGCGCCTCGAGAGCCATCACCAGGACCTCCAGCGACTCACCCAAAGATTACTGCATCATCGGCAAAAACAAGATCAGTGATCTTGGTGTTGCCGACGGATGCTCCACAATCACTTTGATCTACAACCTTGTCCAATACCAGTCCATACAAGCGTTGAAAATGATGGGGCAAGGACGCAAACCCCTTTTCCCTCACTCCTGTATTCACAGAAAATAAGCTGATACAAACCCGCCCCACACTTCACGCACTCTCAGTCCCAGAATACAGACCAGTTATCAAACCAATAGTCCTTGCAGGAATCCCTCGAAGTCGCAGAAGATCCCAGAGTGACTCACGATGCACTGAGTCAAACGCCTTCTTGAGATCAACTATCTTTGCGGAGTTCCAGAAATGTTTTGTACAGTGGAAAACACGTCTGTACGGGGCATTGCTTCACATGGAGAATACTTTGAAGGTGATAAAAGTGTAAACATGTAAAATATCTGAATAAAATTACAGGGAGGTCCAAAAGATACGAGCAGTTAGGTTCCACCTGGCATACTCGTAAAGCGAAATCTCGTATAACAAAACCCCATAACAAAGGTAAAATATGGGTTTGGTTCCAGGACCCCAACAATTAAACAAAAACAAACAACAAAAAGACATGTTTTTCAAGTTATAATAAAATTTGGTAATATTTAGTAGGGGTGGCCAAAAACCCCTTGAGGAATCCTATGGTCCCTGGTGATACCCTTGGTGCTATCACATGCGTGGGAGCTGACCTACTTCTTCGGGAAAGGGCACATATTATACAGCTGATAACGTGGTTGTTGGTTGTGCGGGCGGGAGCCGATTTCCGCCGCCAGCGGAGATCTCCTTGGTAATTATTTTTGTAGGAAAGCGAGGACCCTTTGAGGAATCCTATGATCACTGGTGATATCCTATGGTGCTATCCCCAGGCGTAGGAGCTGACTGTCTTCTTCAGGAAGGCACAGGTGAGGCGAATGACGGCGGTTTTTGAGAGAGCGGCGGACGGGGGAGGCCCGCCCTCCTCCGCCAAGGTAGGTTTGGGCAGGCTTAAACGGTCTTATCACTCGTTATTATACAACTTAGTGATTATGGGGAGATGTTATATCCACGTGTCAAATTTTCTAAATCAAAGTAGCACCGTGTGTCACCTTAAATAAGGGTGATTTAAAGATGTATGATGAGGGGACTTTCTGGCTGAGCTGGCGGGGCAGAGAGTGACGGAGAAATACTTGCCGCGGAGCCGCCATATCACAAATATTTACCATTTTAAACACTACAAACACCTTCTACCACCATACACTAGCAACACAGGTCTCCTTACTTTTATCTTTCTATCTGATACATTAAAACTGCTTAAAACGCCCAAACATTCAAAATAAAAACGAGAATTAGTTTTAGATGACGGGACAGAAGGCGGAGAGGCAGTCTGGCATGCCATTCTGCCCGGGAAATATGTATCGCTGGCTTTTTATTGGTCGAGAAGTTTTAAAAACTGTTTGTCATTGGCTGGTGACGGATGACGCCTTTAGCCATTTCAAAACCTTCCTACTCTTTACGACCGATCGAGGGAGCTTTTAAATCAGCTTTGTAGCTTCCGTTATTAGGGAAAGTAGTATCTAGGTAGTGCGAGAGCAGGTTGTTGCTGGCCATACTACCTCCGTTGCGGGCTTCTCCCCCCGGGGTTTGTGAATTTTTGTAGGCCACATTGTCGTACTGAGCCACCAGAATTATCATATTTTTCAGATTGATTATCATACAACCTTATAAGATCATATAGTCAGTAAATGACTTTAAATTTTAGAAAATAACTTGAAATTACTTTAGTAAATAACTTGGTAATTTTACTCACCCATTTGAATGTCGTAATATTGGATTTTCGATCTCTTATATTGAAAATAGACCCCAATTTACACATCTCGTGTCATCGGATTTTTCGTATATCGAATGCTCGTATAACAGGACCTCCCTGTATATGACAGAATTTCC
>JACEEZ010009565.1:0-5000 GCA_016584305.1 Chionoecetes opilio | reverse complement strand
GTTACGAATATAATTTTTGTTTTAACCTATAGCCATTTATTTTTCCAAAACAAAGAATGTAAATATTTTAAAGTTATACTTCATCTGTCTGATGGAGGTAATGTCCCAGTTGAAAGGGCTCAATGGAAGAGGAAGGGAGGGAGGGAGGTAGCTGTTAAATTGTCATTAGCTGTGGTGCGGGTTTAAAACTATAAACTCCATCAGGGAGCTATAAAGTCGAGAGGTTGAAACAGGTGTGGCTACTTAGGGGGGGTGGAGCGGGTCGCCAAGAGGAGACTGAGCGAACATTTGTATACAAAGGAAAAGATTTGAGAAATGTGATGGGCTTGCTCCGCCCCCAACTGTTCGCGAAGTATGTGGCGTGACTGTACTACCTATTCTGTAGAAAAGTATATCTGAAAGCGAAATAGCACACAAAATAACATAACTGCACATTAATTAAACATAAAACATGCATAACTAGCAAAAAAGACGTTGTAATGGTATGGACGCCACGTTATACTGAGAAGGTATGTATGAGGTTCCCAAGGATAGCCCACACTGCTATGACCCCTAAAGGTCAGGACGCGCCATAATGCTTATTACCCTTCAGGTCAGCCTTTGCTAGGGGTGACCTGAACTGCGGTCGGCCAATTTGGGACCGCACACCTGCTAATGAATACCCCTAAATGTCAGGCCGCAACCATATGCTTAATTACCCTTCCAGGTCACGGCTTTGCTAGGGGTGACCTCACTGGGTCAACCAAATCCCCCTTTTCCGCCCCGAGTGTTAGGGCAACGCCGCATTTTTAACTTGATAATTTTACTTACCCCAGTCTGAATGTCATATCATTGGATTTTCGATCTCTCATATTGAAATAAGCTCCTATTTACACATCTCGATCATCGATGTCTCGTATACACAGAATGCTCGTATACGGGACGCTCCCTGTAGAAATACGATCATATAGGCTGGTTTATCAGTAATATATATATACTGTAGTCTTCATAAATGTTTGTTCTATAATATTGTCAATAAAAAAAACCGAGTAAAAACACGCTAAAAGACATGCCATTACTAGACTAAGGAAATATGCATTAACTTATATTAACTTAACTCTTCGCCATTTAAAACTTTGCGGTCAACTTTTATCATGAAGGGTTCATAGAATCGCAATTTTATTAGCGTTCCATTGATATTTTCGTTTTCGATAAATGATTAGAACCATGCAAAAATTAGCGTTAAATCAAATAAATAAAATCATCATGGGGTATTTTCCCCTGATTGATGATGTTATTTATTTACTTTATATTTCTTTTTTTGATAAATGAATTAGCACCATGTATAATTAGCGTTTACTAAATAAATACCTCTTCATCGGGAATTACCGATTGATGATTTTATTTATTTATTTAACGCTAATTTATGCATGGTTCTAATTCACTTTATCAGAAAACGAATACATCAAATGGAAAGCTAATAAATTGCGCTTCTATTGTACCCTTCATGATAAAAGTTGACTACAAAGTTTACAGTGGCGAAGGTGAAGTTAAATTCAGAGTCTCGGTAATGGCATTTCTTTAGCGTGTTTTTACTGTTTTTTATTTGATATTATAGAACAAACATTATACGAAGATTACAGTACCCTCATACCACGAGTTACGAACACTCTAATTTACGAATTTTCAGATACTAACAAATTATTTTTGTCCCCAAATTGCGGTTTTTGCACACGATAATTCGAAGTTAACGAACAAGTTCGTAATTCATAATGTCGAAAAAAAAAAAAAATGTATACATAAATAGTAAAGATACTTAACAACGCATATATTGTAAAAACTTTCAAGTAAACGAGAACCATTAGCTCAGCACAATCCCACGCTGAGGATCAAGAGTGTTTGTTTACATTTCTCCGACCGGTCGTGCTGTGTTTTATGAACATTATTGTGTATAATCAGACATTTCAGTGATTATTTCAGTGAATAATATGCCTCTCAGCATGGTTCCAGTGCTGGTGGGTGGTCCTCTAAGCCCCAAGAAGCCAGACAAGCCATAACTCTAGAGACTAAGATAGCGATCTCAAGAAATTGAAGAAGGTGCCTGCGATCTTGAATTGAACAATGGCTAATTGGTTAGGCCTATGTCCCCGTCGACTGTCCGTAACTATTAATAAGGACAAGGAGAAATTATGTCAAGTGCTAAAAGTTGCTACCCTTTGAGTGCCAAGCTATTACCGAACTACGTCCCACTTTTATTATGGAGAGACATTGAAAGACCTTATTGTAGGTAGCCTAACGCCACAAATATATGTTTTTATAGCATTTGTATGACATTCTATGGATGTGATTATTGTTCGTAGGAACGTATCTCGAATTAAATAATGCGGTAAATGGGAAAATACATTAGATTTAGAATTTTCGATTTACACCAGTTTTCCGGAACAGTAACCATTGCGTAAATCGAGGTGGCCGTGTATATCATATATACTGATAACCAGTCTATATGATAGTCCATAGACCACTATATCTCTTTGCGGGCGGGCCGCAGGCCGCTATGCAGCCTGGCAATTTCAAAACCATTGTCGCGTGAACAGTCCAGAGATATAGTGGTCTATGTCCTAGCCTATTTTCTGATCCATAGCTCGATACATAACTGCAAAAAAAAATTCACTTTTTTTAAAGAAATTTAACTCTTAATAACGGTCTTTTTCCAATGACTTGCACTGATGAAAAATTACCAAATATGCATTACAAAACATCGAAACGATTAATTTTTAAAGAATTTAATTTTCCCATTTTTATTAACCCTTTCACGTACAATGACGTCTTTGGAGCGTCATCCGGTACGTGTAGGCCATCCCGTACAAATGACGTCTTTGAGCGTCATCCAAAAATAATATTTTTAAAATATTTATTAAAAATTTTAAAAAAGCGACATTTTGACGTGAGATTCACTTGACCGTTGGAGCAAATTACAATATATTATATTAAAAATATTTTTTTGTATAATATAATATTGTATAATATTATATTATACAATATTTTTATTAAAAAAAAAAATTTACGTTATCTTTCACTTCGTTGTATGGCTTTTTTTTTGGCAAAATTACAATATATTATACTTCATTGGAAAGGAAATTTATTCGCTATGTCATGGAATGTAAAAATTTTCTATGATGATAAGTTGATTTTTGGCATATTATTTTTTGCCGCAAGGTGTTATTTATTTTATTTTTTCACTTCTAACTCGAGGTTTTGTAAGTTATTTCACGCTAGCGTATTTTTTTAACATTGTATGATATAGGAAATGATCTTAGCTTAAAAACGAAACAAATTGAACTCGATACCTTTGATAGTTTATTTTTCTAGACGCGGTGGAAGTACAACTTTTTTCCCGCGCGTGACATTTCAGGTGACAATGGGTTTTTACGCGGGACAACAAAAAGTGAATGACAATGGTGACATGAAAGGGTTTTAAATGTTTAAATTTTGTTTTTTTTGGATCTCGTAAATGTATTTGCTATTATTTGCAAATATTTACCCGAATTGAAAAAAAACCATAGATGGAAAATCACATCTTCATTCCCTTTCCAATGATATATTGTTTATTAAATTCGGTACAATAGTGGGGAAGTTATTAAAAAAAACTGGAGCAATGCAAATTTTTCAGTAGAGGGTTTTAAGGCGCGCGGTTTAAAAAAGAAGCGCGCCTTTAAACCTCGAGTCTCAGTGAATCTGAGCAGATGCTGGTTTTTTTTCTTTAAATCTCGAAGCCATGCTCTCTATCACTCTTGAAGTGTTATATGACATAGCTGGTATCTGGTCCCCCCCTTTTGCAAAAGGTACTACAGTACCCTCCGAGTTTCACGCTATGCGGTTTCGCGATCCGCAAGTTTCGCGCCGAGTCCAAATTCTTACCGTCCCAACTTTTGCGCATTATCTCCCCAATTTTTGCGCTGCTTTGTACCTTTTTTTTTTGTTTTTGTGTGTATGTGGTGTGTGTGTGTGTATTTTTATTTACCTAGTTGTAACATACAGAAAAGAGCTATGCTCGTACTGTCCCGTCTCCAAATCTACTATTATCCACTTGCCTTTAAGTCCTAATACTTCTTGCATTAATCACTTTTCCATCAAGGTTGTTCCAGGCTTCTATGATTCTATACGGAAGCTGTATTTTTTTATATCCCTCTTGCATGTTGTCCTTTTCAATTTCTTCTCATGACCTCTTTCCCCTTCTATCGTCCCACACAAACAATCTTTTTCTGTCAATTTTTTTCCAGACCCATTGATGTTCTATACATTGCTATAAAATCTCTCCTTTCTCTTTTCTTAAGTGTTGGGAGTTTTAGTCTTGAAAGTCTTTTTTCATATGGTAAATCTCTCAGGCTTTGGGGCCATTTTTTTTGGCTGCTCTTTGTATTCTCTCAATCTTCCTTATATCCTTCTTTTTATGTTTGGGGACCAATCACTGCCCCCATATTCCAACCTTGGTCGAATCAAAAATGTTATCAACTTCTTATCGTTCTCTTCATCCAGATATTTGAATGCCCTTCTTATATTTCTCAGCAACTGATATGTATCTCCTGTGATCTTGTTTATATGCTTCTCAGGTAACAAATTGTCCGTAAACCATACCCAGATCTTTTTCGACCTTGTTTTGGGTTATCCATTTTTTTCCCATCGAAACTTTCCCTCTCTGTCTCTTTTTGCTACTGCCCCTTCCATCACTTACACTTTTTGGCATTAAAATCCATTTCCCATAGTTGACTACATCTGAAAATCTTTAGATCCTTTTGTAAATCCCACAGTCCTCTTTATTTTGTACTTTTCTTAGTAATTTAGCATCATCAGCGAATAAACTCATATAACTGTTTTCTCCTTCTGTCATATCATTTACCGTATTTGCTGGCGCATAAGATGCACCCCCATGTTACAAGAGTTTTGAGAAGAAAAAATATTGATGTTTTTGAGGGGAAAAAATTCTTAATTTATCAAAAGTTTAAAAAAAATATTTTTTGGGA
>JACEEZ010009564.1:107031-122031 GCA_016584305.1 Chionoecetes opilio | reverse complement strand
ATATTGTTGTAAAATGCATAAACCAAGCAACTTTCTTGAAATGGGGGTGCTTGCTGCTAATATCAACACCTCCTTTCCTTGCCTTTGTTAATTATTTATATCAAGCAATTGGGTTTTTACAATTGCTGGGGGACACTTTCTGACACTGACATAAATTAGCACATCGACTGTAGAGGTCCTGCATAGGCATGTCGACATGGCACACTTAGTGCATGAACAGGCAACTGTCCAATGTGACTCAAGCGTTTTCCACGATGTTTCGGGCACTAACTGTTCCTTTCGTTTATACCCAAAAAATGCTCTGGCTTCAGTGAGCTGAAAATTTATGGATCTTGATGAAACTCTAAGGCGTGCACTATGTTATTGTATTTTTAAAAGCTACGCTTGATATCCTGTAAAAATCAATGGCTGGATGGAGGCAGATTGTGATGAGAACTCCCCTTCGCTTGGTGAAAAACCTCGGCCCGCAAGTCCGAAAAAAAACATGGCATCACTTGTTGATTTAGCACCTTTACCTAGTACCATGCATTCCTGATAATGATTGGGGAAAGAGTTGTCGATCTCCCAAAGTGCTTCAGTAACTCCTCTATTATTTCTTTAAGACGGCCTTTTTAGTCCCAACTTGCTGGTGATGTAACATCCAGTAAGGCTGTGTATTACTTGAAGGAATGTACAGAGTTGATATCAAAGCCGCTCAAAGAGAGTATGAAGGGGCATATACCGAGTGGTGACTCCAATTGCAGCCCGTACCCACAGCTTCTTTATGTTATGTTGGAGAAAGACAGGCATGTGGTAAATCAATCAATCAATCATTGGGGGCATACGCCGGGGGGCGCGTCGCCTCGTCCACCCTACGACGCCACTCCCGGGGGTCACCACGCGCGAGTTCCCATGCAGACTCCTTTCCCATACCAAGCAGCTCTCGACAAGAAACATCAACTTGCCCCAGCCACGAGCTTTGTGGGCGCCCCCTTGGCCTCCTCCACGCCGGATTGTCTCTTGCAGATACAACCTGATGGGAAGGATCGGTTTCAGGGTAGCGTGCCACATGCCCATATAGCCGAAGTTGGCGCTGATGGACTATGCAGGTAATAGGCCTCGATTCAGTCTCACGGTGCAATCGCTGATTTGACACGTAATCATCCCAGCGATACCCCATGATTCTGCAAAGACACTTATTACCAAAGGCATTGATTCGTCTCTTCAAGTCACTATTTAGTGTCCATGTCTCACAACCATAGAGTAAGACAGGGATCACAAGCGACTTGAAGATCCGGATCTTTGTCCTTCTGCACAGATACCGACAACGCCAAATACTCCCGCTGAGCGAGTCCATAACACCGTGGGCTATGCCAATCCGCCGTAAGACTTCTTGACGTGACCCGCCGTCATTATGGACTGCGCTACCAAGGTATGTAAAACTTTCCAAGATCTCAATGTCCTCGCCACACGCATGAACAGACTGTACTGCTTCTAGTAAGTCTCCAAACACCTGGACCTTGGTCTTGAGCCAGGAGACCTCAAGTCCCAAAGGCTTTGCCTCCTCGTGCAGCGCCTCGAGAGCCATCACCAGGACCTCCAGCGACTCAGCAAAGATTACTGCATCATCGGCAAAAACAAGATCAGTGATATTGGTGTTGCCGACGGATGCTCCACAATCACTTTGATCTACAACCTTGTCCAATACCCAGTCCATACAAGCGTTGAAAAGTTATGGGGCAAGGACGCACCCTTGCCTCACTCCTGTATTCACAGGAAAGAAGCTGGATACACCTGCCCCACACTTCACAGCACTCTCAGTCCCAGAATACAGACCAGTTATCAAACCAATAGTCTTTGCAGGAATCCCTCGAAGTCGCAGAAGATCCCAAAGGGACTCACGATGCACTGAGTCAAACGCCTTCTTGAGATCAACATAGGCTGCAAGCATCCCCTGTCGAAACTCACGTCGGTGTTCCACCAGGACACGAAGCGCTAGGATACGGTCCGTTGTTGACTTACCAGGCGTGAACTCAGACTGCTGAGGTCTCTGATGCTTCACCAGATGACTGCGAATCCGTGTCAGCAATAGATAGGCAAGCACCTTGCGTGGTACGCTGAGCAGTGTAATACCACGGTAATTGTTGCAGTCCTGACGGTCCCCTTTCCCTTTCCAGATAGGGACGACCAGCCTTCTTTTCCAGTCAGGAGGAATGGTACCTGATTGCCACACGGCAGTCAGGACAGCATGCAACCCGCGGACCATGGCCTCGCCCACAGCTTTGAGGAGCTCCGCACTGATATTACAAACACCAGCTGCCTTTCCACCCCTCAACTTTGCTACAGCCTCTCTGACTTCGTCAAGAGAGGGTACGGTTTCGTCTATGGGAGGATCGGCATCCACTGTCTGTAACCCAGTGGTGTGAAGCTGCTCAGTTGGAGGGTCCACCGTGAACAACTGCCCAAAGTACTCAGCCCAACGAGCCATCTGCCCATCCATGTCCGACACGAGGCGCCCATCTGCTGTTCGAATAGCACTCGCCCGAGAAGGAGACTTGGAACGGAGCTTCTTCAGGGCTCGGTAGGCGGGTCGGAGGTCATTAGCGTTCAAATGACCCTCGACATCCTCAGCGAGACTCTTGACATACCTCTCCTTGTCTCTCCTCAGGAGGGTTCTAGTCCGGCTTGACAGAGCCCTGTGCTGGTCCTGGTTCCCAGCCAGCCTGGCAGCGCGACTCTCCTCGATTTTCTCCAGCGTCTCCGTCGAGACAAAACCACGCCTAGATCTCGGGCGCTCCCCAATACACTCCTTGGCATCCTGTAGAGTTTCACGTTTGAAGGTATCCCACAGTTCTACAGGGCCCCCGAGAGCACCGAGCACATCAAACCGATTTGAGACTGCCACCGCATACTCATGAGCACATGTCAAGTCCTTCAGTTTCTCAAGATGTTTCTTAACCACAGTCTGGTTACCTCTTGAGATTCTTCTGGACTTGACATGAAGCTTAAGTGTAGCAACAACAAGTCTGTGATCTGTTCCAAAGAACCCAGCACTCCGGTAAACCCTGCAGTTCTGGAGGATCCTCCAACGAGTACTAACGAGGATGTGGTCGATCTCCTTAGCTACCCCTCCGGCATTACTATACCATGTCCAGCGGTGCAGCTCTGGCCTCTGATACCAAGAACCTGCAATTCTCAACCTTCTGGATCTTGCAAAGTTCAGAAGCAGAGAACTGTTGGTGTTTCTGGTACCGGAGCCATGGGGACCAACACATAAATCGTAGCCATCTCTCACAGTGCCAGTAGTAGCATTGAAGTCGCCCAAGACAATGAGTGTGTCCCGAGGTGGACACTGGTCTAAAACAGAGTCGAGTTTGGCGTAGAACATCTCCTGCTCTTCAGTTTTACGCATCTCGGTAGGAGCGTACACTGCAACAAGAGACATGAAACCCAAAGTGTGTTTGATCCTCACCCGCATTATACGCTCATCAACCGGAGTAACCTCAACAACTGACGGCTGCAGTTTGCTGGAGATGCCTATAGCTACTCCCCGTACACGGTGACCATTGCTCATGCCGGACCAGTAGTAGGTGTAACCCCCACTGCTAGTCTCGCCACTGCCAGGCCTCCTCGTCTCATGTGGTAAAGCAGGGCAACAATTACGTCTCTATTATTGAAATTAACATCACATACTCTGAGTCCATTCTTGAGAGAGTCAAGAACATGAAGCGGTATGCGAAGATCAGCTTCCTCAAATGTAGACTGAAGATGTAATAGTGTGTTCTCCTTGCCATTGTAAATGCTGATGTATTGCCGGTCCTCTTCCTCTCTGGTAATATGTCCAAGTATGGTGGGATACTCTCCAGGTGGAGAAATACTTGAACGAAGGAGGTTGTAGATCAGTTTTTCTAGGAATATTGTGTTGTTGTTGGAAGGCCAAAAAGTGGCCATGTCTTTTGATAGCGGTGATTACGCATTCATTGAACTGTATTCA
This sequence comes from Chionoecetes opilio, assembly GCA_016584305.1. Lineage (NCBI taxonomy): Eukaryota > Metazoa > Arthropoda > Malacostraca > Decapoda > Majidae > Chionoecetes > Chionoecetes opilio. The sequence continues at coordinate 118,058 of JACEEZ010009564.1, read as the reverse complement.
ATTGACACTGTATTAGTGCGCCTCTTCCTTCCGCTGTCCTTCACAGAGGGCTCTTCAGAATATATGTCAAACACAAAGTCACATCGTCCAAACTGCCGGTATGCATCCGAGAATGACGCAAAAGTGGCCAGAAAGTTGCCCGGGAAGGGACACGTCATCAAAGCGACGCGTTGTACAGCCCCACCAAGCGGCGGTAAGTTCAGTTACACTTGCGACCTCCACCGAATAAGGTGTCCTTACCTTTGACCCAGTACCTCGTATGTATATAGAAAAAGCGACCCATCAGTTAAAATAAAAGGACGTGTAAAAATGATTATATCTAACACAAGCGAATATCTTGCACTGGATTATAACAACCACGGTGTCCCTGAGAGGGTGCCCTGAGTTAATGCACCAAGCCGGGATTTAATTACCTCCGGCCCCAACTTACACCCCCATGTGGAGACTATACTCGTGGATATTTATCAAGTCCTCCAACCATCACAGCCCTTCTATCATACTGATAAGTAACCAGTGTTTGCGCTAGGAAAGGTAGACATCAGGAAATATAGTTTTGGGTTATCTGTAGGTAAGAATTCAAGTTAAACATATTTTGGACATAAATGTATACATTGGTGCCCGAGTGAGGATATTTACGGGTATGTACAAGGTGGACGTTGTAAGACATACTAGTTTATCTCTTCCGCGACTGTTGGTTGAAGGTACGGAGGTGAAGATGTTTAGACCTCCAGGTGGCAGAGTCGATCAATTTAATACAGATGCCTGGTTAAATCAGGTACTCCATTGGCCTCATGATCTTACAGTTCTTTTTCTGGAGGGTAATGATATAGATGATAATTGTATCCCCAGATATATCATTAATAACTTATTAATAATCAAGGGAATTGTAAAGATAATTAATATAAGAAAAATGTGCCGGTCAGGTAGGATTATGTATGATAGAGCCTAGGAAGACCAACCGCTCTCATAGACACCACCTGGTGAGTCAAATTAGTTACGATAGGGTCAAGGAGGCATAAATAGGGCATTGAAAAGGGATCTGAAAAGGTATGCTGTTGATCATTTTAACGCACAGCCATTCAAAGCGTATCTTTCCCGAGATGGGGTGCACTGGACCAGGAGAGGATGATATTTTGTCAAAAAGAAAATAATAAGTTTTATAAATCATCAAATAGTGAAGTGGGGTGGTATTCAAACACTAGGAAGGTTCTGGTCCGATTAAACCATCTAGTCACCTACAACATCAATTTGTTCACCTCGACCCACCCGCCGCGTCACAAACAGCCACAACCCACTTGCCGCATTAGCACCATCCGCCAACAATGTTTGCGGAGTTAGTTGCTATAAATAGAGTGGTGGTTGTTAATAGGCCTGGTTACGCGTCTGGTAGATCGAATCAACGGTCTACCACTTAGAATATAAGAATTTAAGTAGAGAACACTAACTAGTATTTTGCAATTTTTTTTTCTTCATCTAATTATCAAGTAAATCATGACAAGGGGCTAAGTGTTCATTATTATCGGCTAAATTAGGATGGCTCACACGATATATAAAAAGTGTGAAGACGCAGCTAAGACTATTCCTATTGACTATACTAGTTTCAAGATAAGTCTGCTATTGTTGAAAAATCAATGGGATAAAATTAATATGAAGAGGCTTACTTAATATATGAAGTCGAATTAAGAGAAGCTAGATAAGAAAACAATTCACCATTGTGTGACCAATTATGAACAAGAGTGTCAAAAAAAATCTTGATAAAATACTTGAATATGAGAAAAAACTAGTCTCCTCAGAAACTCACAGCTAAAGCCTCTTTACCCCAAATTAAGCTACCAGACTATATATGGCGCTATAGGCAACAAAAAAAAAAAAAAGAAAAAAAAAAAAGACGTCACTACCTCAGTTTCAGGGGAAAATTGGTTTTTCTTTTGGGATAAATTAATATATATTGATGATATAACTGACTTAACAGAGGTGCATAAATAGACTTATGTGTTGGGTCAGTTGAGAGGTCCTGCATATTTAATGATAAAGGTGTTAACCATTTACTTCCTAGAAATTATATTTTTCCCAGAAAACTTGTTACAACTGTCAAAATGAATGTATTAGTATGTTTTGAAACCCTATAAGGTGTAATAATGTTTATTGAAAATAAGGGAATTACATAAACAGGACAAAATCATCTTTTAGGCACACAAAAACATTTTTGTATATCATAATTATTCAAGTTTCCCATACTATTGTGTATACAGATATCACAATTAAGATTGATACATTTTCCTTTGCTTGAAAAAACAATATCTCTGTAAAATCCTAGCTAAACCATTAGCTTCTATATAGAAAAATATCCTCTGTTGCCTATTTTGTGTGAAATTCTAGAAAACAATTTCTTTTTTATTCACTGCATAGGTGAACTTCGCATTTCATACATAATACAGACACCTTGCCAGTACATCCAAACAGTTTACAAGTAGGCTACCCCTTTTATCAGAAATGATTGGGAAGTGCCCAGTCTTAGTCTTATCAAGTCTTATATCTTTATCATGAATGGCTCAGTTAATTTCCTGTTTTTTTCTTGGCAGTGCATGCCGCATCTATATTACTTGATTTTTTTCACATATTCCCCCTACTTTTTCCACCTGCCATAAGATAATCTGCAAGCTTGATTTTGAATTTGCAAAGAGAAATTAGCTTTTTCTAAGGCAGTTCAAGTTTGATTTACTTCTCGTTTATAGAGTAACCAAGAATTTACCACTGACATGTCTATCATGTGGAAAATTCGCCTTTGGTAATATTTTGTTGATCTGCATGACATCCTGTAATAAGCAGAGGTGGGCATCGCAATTTTTTTCCAATTCCGCAATCGCAATTCCGCAATTCCCGACCTGCACCAGTCCGCAATCGCAATTCCGTAATTTTTCAGATAGGCCTTTCGCAATCGCAATACCGCAATTCCGCAATTCCGCAAACTAATTTTGACACCTTAAATTTAAAAACAAAACGGTCAATTTATAGTTTCACCCAACCAACGATTTTCTGATGCGCCTTATGTTTTTTCTGGTGTGTGTGTTTTGAGTGAGCCTGCTAACCGTTTCTGTCGCAATTTTATTTATTTATTTATTTTTTTGCAAAACTGACAAAAAAACAAAAAAAAAGAACCTAAACCTAACCTAACCTTTATCTAGACCTATACCTAACCCATACCCATACCTATACCTAATCTTTTACCTAACCTAACCTAACCTAACCTAACCTAACCTAAACATATACCTAACCTAACCTTTACCTAACTAAAAAAACTAAAAAAAAATAACCTTTATCTACCTAAAAAAAAAAAAAAAAGAATTGCGAAAAAGATTCATTCAAAACACATAAAAACACACCAGAAAAAACATAAGGCGCATCAGAAAATCGTTGGTTGGGTGAAACTATAAATTATATCCAACAAAATACCTACAATTAAAACAAAAAAATGTCTATAGACTCTTAAACACCTACAATTCAAACAAAAATCTCTCAAGACTTTTATTAGTGTTTATTTCTTATACTTCTGTATTCCTATTCTGTTTCTGTCTATACTTGTTACTTGTCATTCACAATTAAGTCTTTGTCTCTTTTAGTGTTTTCTTTACTTATACACTTCACAGTCTACTGGCTAGTAATCACTAGGTGACTAGGGTATCTATATGAAAGGGGGTAACGCCATTCATAGGCCCTATGCTAAACGCTACTGGGCGCCATCTTAGCGCCAGGGCCTCTTCGTTCACCCAAGACCGGGGGAAGTTCTCAAGGCATGACCCCGCAGTATATCATGTTATACATGTATAAAGGATATACTGTTATCTTCGGAAATGTTTGTTCTATAAGATTATCACATAAAACACAGTAAAACACTTTAAAATAAAGGCCATTATGAGACTGAAGAAATATGCATGAACTTAAATTCACTTAAACGTGTCGTCATGTAAAACTTTGTTGGACAACATATTACATGGAAGATATCGATAGAAGCAGAATTGTATTAGCTTTCCATTGATATATTTCGTTTTCTGATAAATGCAGTAGTACCTTGCAAAATGAGCGTTAACTAAATAAATCGCCGCGCAGGCCGCTCTCTGTGATGACTGTGTTCAAAATAATCAAATATATATTGGATATATATCGCCTTTTATTCAGCCTTTATAACAATTTTTCTATGTTTTAACTTTAACTAGTAAATTAAAGGATAATTTATAGTTTCACCAACCAATGATTTCTGATGCGCCTTATGTATATAATAAGGCGCATCAGAAAATCGTTGGTTGGCTGAAACTATAAATTGACCAATTAAATTTGCTAAATACTCAGTAGATAAGGAATAACTTACTTGTCCAAGTGACTCAAGTTAGCTGGAAGCTTCTCTCAACCTGTTTCCTGGCCCTGCTTGCTCTCACGCTCCGTGCTCTGGCTGAGGGGCTGAGTGCTGGGGAGATCATCCTGAGCCTCCAAGTCACTTCTGACACAATCCCCACTTCTAACACTATCAGTATCCAGTGTATCCACACTCATACTCATACTCCTAGGCGACGGAGATGGCGACAAAAACTTGTCCATTCTGGTTAAATTTGCTAATTTTCAGAAGCAAAAATAGACTTAATAAACGGCGTTTAGTAAATAAACGGCTATTTTTGCCTCTGTCTAATTTGTAAATTTCAGTAATTTCAAACTTGTCTTATATTTTGCAGATTGTGCTCATATAATTAGCGTTTAGTAAACGCTAATTATATGAGCACAATCTGCAAAATATAAGACAAATTTGAAATTACTGAAATTACAAATTAGACAGAAGCAAAAATAGCCATTTATTTACCAAACGCCGTTTATTAAGCCTATTGTTACCCCTATATGTAAGTTAAAAAACCCGTTTATTTACCACAATAGACACTGGTTAGTGGTACTAACCACTAACCACTGCCAGTAACCAGTGTCTATTGTCTAATTTGTGCAATCTTAGTACTTCACTAACAACAACAGTATATGTAGGATAAATCAGTAATCACACACACGGCCAGCGTAGTGAGCGTACACGCTCTCAATCCCAAGTCCCAAAACGCACTGACTGAGTGAGTGACTGTGCTACACTAGCTATAACACTAGCTAGCGATGCTTGGACGATGCTTGCTTGGTCTTGGTACGAAGACCGTTTTTTCTCGCAATTTTTTTCTCGCAATTGAAAACTGATTTGGGTTTTTGCGACAAAAACACAACAAGCTTGGTAGGGGCCGAATAATAATCAGTCCAAAACATTGCAAACAATATCACAAAGCAGTATAACACACATTTCAGCAAGTGTTATTGGAGTGGTCTTCGTAATCGAAGACGGTGCTTGGACGACAAAAACACGGCTCATTGGCAGTTGGCAGAGTCGTCTCCACCATATTTGGTGGGAACTTATGTTCACGCGGGCACTTGCCATTTTGAAGGTGGTGATCGTCACAATTATTGCGATTGCGTTTCAAAATTTTGGCGGTCCGCAACCCGCAATTCCGCATTTTTTTCAGGCGTCCGTAATTGCGCAATTCCGCAAACCGAATTACCAATTCCGTAATTTATTGCGATTGCGCTTTAAAATTTTGGCGGTCACCAAAATTTGCAATTCCGCAATTTTTTCAGGCATCTGTAAATGGGCAATTCCGCAACCGAATTACCATTCCGCAAGTTGCGGAATTGCGGACTAAAATTGCGGAATGCCCACCTCTGGTAATAAGACATGAGCTAATCATGCAAATCAACACCACCCATATGTGCATTGTAGGCTTTGGGAATGAATGGTCGACGGACCTCTACTCCTTCTTTCATTTTTCTGTCAAATCTTGTGCACTTATCTAATGAAAATGATGTGGCAAATGTAGAGACAAGGTGCACTGCTTTGTTGTCAAAACATTTGATAGCTGTTATTTTGCTATTACTCCCATACATTGTCTCCCACTCATCATAGGAGCCACGCCCATGAGCTTGAAGCTGCTTACCTGTTATGAATGTCAGATTTGGTATTCTTTTTTGTTGAACAGCTCCACAAAACCGTATACGACGGGAAGCTAAATGATCTAAAAGGGGAAGAGAGGTGAACCAATTATCAACATATAACTTATGATTCTTGAATGGGGGTATGCACTTAGCAAGATGGAGTACTGAATTAGAGCTGGGATTTAGATCTGGAACATTGGATTATTTACAGGCTCTATTTTACCAGTATAATGTATGAAATCATATACCATTCCCATATCATCTGCTAGAACACAAATTTTGTACCCTCGTTTATGTGGCTTCATAGGAATATATGTTTCATTGATGAATTCCCCTTAAATGGTACCATTTTCTCATCTGCACATAAATACTCAGTCATTGGGATTTCTTTGAATTTTGATCTGAGATGATCAAGTAGGGGTCTAAACCTTTGACAGTTTGTCATGTGGATCTTTATGTGAATTATCCACAAGTTGGAACTTCATTTTTATTTCTTCCCACCTATCTCTGCTCATAATTGAGGTCACCTTTTCATTTCCTATAGAAAGGTTTATTTATTTAATACATTTATTACGCCCGAAGGCGACAAACCTAGTGACAGGCATAGCCATGGATTATAGTTACAGAGCACTCGTGTCTCGCAGGGCACGCTGAACACAGCCACACACACACACGCACGCACACACACACACACACACACACACACACACACACACACACACACACACACACACACACACACACACACACACACACACACACACACACACACACACACACACACACACACACACAGGCACATACACACACACTCACACACACACACACGCACACACAAAGGGACAAAGTATATGTAGACAGTCAACAGCCATCAAAGTGTGGATGGCGGGCAAGTAGGATCTCCAGGTTATCATTCGAGAGTAAGGTTTGACCAATGCAATCTGGTATTAGGAATTCTACTAATAGACATATACAAAAATAATCCCAATCATTGCTCAAGTTCTAACCTATCGAAATGTAAGGTTCTGCTTGGATTTCTTGTACTGAATATCAATTGGACTGCTCAACAATCAGATCCAAGAATTCATGAATGAAGAATTTCCTAAATAGGTCTATAGGAAGAGATATGCCCTCCTCTTCATTCTCATTGTAGCCACAGAGATCATAGATGGGAATTGTAGGTGCTTCTTTTCTATCACGAATATGTTCCCAGTACAGCCTGGAGAATATTTTTCGCCCACTCTTGGGCTTTGGTTGGGAACGGGTTGGAGAGACTACGGTTGAGCTGTCAACTTCTAATACAACGGTATCCTCATAAGGTTCATAGCCATCAGATGACTCCACTGAAAAAAACATATCACAAAGATTATATTTTATATAAATAGTTATAAAAAACCTGTATTTACAATATGTACAATGTACTAGAAGGTCTGATGAACTACACTTCATGAGTATTATACATACCTCCTCTGAATCATGTGGTAAGTATACATCATCCACCTCATCCACAGCATATTCGTCAAGTTCTTATGTGTCACTTGAACTCATAAAGTGAAACATTTTTCGTGATCTACAACCTGTCCCATTTTTCTGATCGTAGGAATTGGTAGCTGTAATTCCTGACACACATGAAACCAATTATACACTAATTCAGTTTACCATATCCTTATTACTCACATTAGGCTACAGTTCCTCATAAAATCATTGGTATTTTCTATTAGAAATCTAGATTAAACTCAAATGACTATATGGGGAGTTCAAGGAAACAAAATAATGGAGGAAAAGAAAGTGGCTACATATTACTGAAAAGTATACTCGGCGAGTGGCCTTTAATTGTCTATATCTATCCAAGTGCCTATATAAGTCTGTATAATTGTAGAGACTTTCTTGAGCTAAGTTAAAATGGTACTTCCAGTTTGTACATATTTAGTCCAATATATTATGTATGTTCCTTATTAGTCCAATAAGGAGCATAGATTATTTTACAACCAGATATGTAGTGAACCAGTCAGTGAGTCTCGGTGGAGCTCGTGATATGAGCGTCTTTTTGTATTCGTGGTCCGAGGTCTTCTGTCTTCCTTCCCCGGCTTCTGACCACTCCTTCCTCCTGTTTCTAACTGTCGTTGACATTTATAAAAAGGCTGATACATATACATTTGGCCTGTGACCTACTTGCTCGAGCTAACAAAGTGCAAGCTGTACTTGGTTCTCACGATGAACCAGGAAGATATACATATAATTATATATACATAACATATACGTATATATAATTATATGTTTATGATGTTCCTAAAAATACACTAGTTCTTTTGATGTTAAGTACATGAAAATATCCTGTATGAAAGTTATAATACTTGTTACACTTGTGTGATAATAGTTGTAATTTAATAGTAATAGTAATGCAAGTTATTATATATGTTAGAAGTGATTACTGACTGACATTGCTCGGGCCGCTATATAATTATTTGTCCTCAAATTAGTCACATAAGAATTAGCTAGGGATTGAAAAGTGGTAAAAGAACTGTACACCTAACTAAAGACTATATACATACTACATACAATATATACATCATACACTCTAAACTTCCCAAAACTTAATTCCTAACGCAAAAAGTGTGGAAAATCTGAGCTAAATACACAGAAAAAAATTACAATGAATTCGGCGGGACCAGAGATGGAAGGATGGGCCGCTTGAATTCCAAGTATCATTTTGTAAATGTCACAAATGATAATAAGGAAAACAATCGTTTACATGATGTTCAACATCAAAGACAATGACATGGCCGAGTAAAAATATATATGTGTCAGTACTAGCGCGGGTAAATCCACAATGTGTAAAAATCATTGAAAATATTTTTCAAATGTTAAGTGTTTCAAGTGTACGTAGACGGTATCTTGAAAGCTAAAAATAAATGTCAACGAAAGTAGCTGTAAGAAGTACAGGGAAAAATTGAGAAACCACTAATTCAAGTAATAAGGGTGTAATCGTTTAAAACCCTGAATGCGTCAAATAACGATGAAGGCTCGTCTGACTGTTGAGCTGCAGCTGTGTGCATAGTATAACAATTTATGTACGAGTAATTTTACTGTCAGTAAAAGAATGCAATGGTCTGTAGAAATAACAGTAAAAATAGACAATACATCGCCTGATACAATCTGTGTGGGTGTATCAGTGTCGGTAACTGTGTTATAAGTAACCTAGTAATATGTAAATAAGAAATAGTTAAAATGGCTAAATAACATAGTTGTACAGCGGGTAAGCTAACCTACTGTGCATTTTTTGATAAGGGACCCAATTTTAGCACAGAGATAGACCAATATATTATGAACAAATTTGGATGTGGAGCCATCGCCCAACTGCCCCCTGGCGGCCGTGGCGGCCATTTTTCAAAATGGCCGTCAGCAGACACCCAAAAGACACACATAAAGTTAGATAAAGTTTGCTGCTGAAGGTTTTAGTGAATGTTTATTGAATGTTTTGAATCAAGACATGCCAGATAGCTCTTAGTCACATTTTGGGAGATGCTGCTGATATTAATTAACATATTTAGGCTAATTGCAGATGAAATGGCGACAAGGAAACCCATGATCAGGCATCAAATTCTGACATTCCTTGTGAATAGGCTAGATTCATTTAAGTTGTGGAAATGTTATCTGACCTTCTTTCTCTGTCTGTCAATAGCTATTCATGGTCACTACCCACGCCAATTAAGATGCCAATTAACAAAATTGTTAACACAATTATGCTAATTTCATTGATAATACAACAACAATAACAGAACCGCTGTTGCTGCTCAGGGATGTCACGCTGGTAGCCGGCACGGGGTTGTTCTTGATGCTGCCGACGGATGGGACATCTGTATAGTAGTGCAGCAAACGGTCAACTGTTTTGAGGCCTCTTTCGTTCGGCCCTCCGAGGATGATGATGCTGCGGTCAATGCCGGCCCCAGGGACCGCAGGGTAATAGCATGAGGGCAATAGCATCCCATGGAATGACTGTTTTTGCTGTGGTGGAACTTAGGTTGTGGTCGATATTGTCTACCGCGGCAGTCCTGAAGACTCTGCCTTGCATCTTGGGAGGGCAGACTACTTGCTCCTGGTGGTAGAGGCGGCAGGCACTGTTCCCCAGCTATGTGGAAAGGGACAGGACCCGATCATAGGAGATAGAAATCCCCATGTGTGCCAGCCTGTCGACGAGCTCCCTCTTGCGCGTGTGTGCATGTAGCATTAGGCCGATGTAGGTTGGAACTGGCGTATCCTGCGTGGTGGTGTGTCTGACTGGGCGAGGCGTACTGTTTGTGGCGGCCCGTCGGTGCATAACGCTGTTGAACTTGAGGAGCTGGGCGATGCTCAGTGCCGCTGGTATTGTGCTTTCACTCTGGTGCTTGATACTGGGACCTTCCAAGATCATAGTGACCAAGGCAAGCAGCATGGGTGGCACGGAGTCCTGTTGGCATCCTGCAGGAAACCCGTTGAACACCTTGGCATCTCCGATGATGGGGCGTCTCACAATTTGGGGGCAGCACGCGCCAGGTGGACGGCATCAAGGTCTCTGTCCAGTTCACAAGCATTTGCCAGAGCATCGCCGAGGTCTTCATTGAATGCAAGCAGGACATCGCGCCCCTGGTGCTGTGCACACATGTTAGGAAAGTGAGCAAGCAGTCTCTGCTTAAGACGGGTCGTGTGCACCCTGCCCTCATGCTTGACTCCCAGCTGTTCCATCCTTGACGTGTATAACTGCGCCAGGTCAGCAAGTTTGAAGACCGGAGACGTCTCGTCATCCATGTGAGCTTCTTCAATAAACACCCCGCTGTGGGGAGTCACCTTGTCGTGGTGGCGGGGCTTGAAGCATGGTCGACGGCGCCACCTACTTTGGCGGCCTGCCTGCCATTGTTGGGTTCGGTGGCCGTCGGCCTCGTGGACCAAGCGCTCCCCCTTCGTCACTGTGAGGTGGAGCCTTCCGTGATGGGCCCTTTTCTCTCCCCCTTCTCTCCTTCTTGCGATTCGGCCCAGTGAGTACC